>PVKP010032551.1:0-25846 GCA_004027715.1 Plecturocebus donacophilus | reverse complement strand
CAGCAATTGCATAGCATTTCACAGGTTTAAATAAAATATTGGTTGGCTGCTTATTTGTTATTTTCATCCCCTATTCCTTCCTGTCTCCATTGTTAAGCACAACTATTGGCATAAAAGAGGTTTTTAATACCCATTTTTAGACTGTATTCTAGCCTGGGCAATAAAACAAGAATCCCATTCTCTCTCCCTCTTTCTCTTCCTCTTTCTTTCTCTCTTTCATTCCTTTTTTTTCTTTCTTTTGCTGTTTCTTTCTCTCTCCTTTTCTCTCTTTTTCTAAAATCTCTTCCTCTTTCTTTCATTCTTTTTTTCTTTCTTTTGCTGTTTCTTTCTTTCTCCTTTTCTCTCTTTTTCTAAAATCTCTTCCTCTTTCTCTCTTTCATTCTTTTTATTCTAAAAAAAAAGAAATATGTAAACTTGTTCTTTCCATGACCAAAGCCTCAGTTTAACGTAGAAGAAAAACCTCACAGGAATGTGGAAGAATTACTCTATAACCTCGAAGTGGGAAAAGCCTGTGATTCAAAATCCAGAAGGTATAAGAGCAAAGATGAACAAGTTCAACTATATTTAACAAAAAACTTCTGCATAGCCAAAACAAATAAATAGAATATCCTAAGTCAAAAGATAAGGGACAAACTGGGGAAAATATTCTTACTGGTGTCACAGACCAGGAGCCAAGAGAAATTGGTAAGAGAAAAGCCAACATATGACGGAAAATGACTGCAGAATATGAAGAGACAGTTCACAAAAAAAGAAAATTCAAAAGGCTCTTAAAAAAAGGTATTCCCCTTCATTCATAATGAGGGAAATACGACAGCTGACAACATCTATCAAAATCAGTCCAGCAATTCCTTTTCTGGGAATTTATTCTACAGATAGATTTGGACGGCCAGGCATGGTGGCTCACTCCTATAATCCCAGCACTTTGGGAGACCAAGACGGGCAAATCACAAGGTCGGGAGTTCAAGACCAGCCTGACCAATATGTTGAAACCCATCTCTACTAAAATTACAAAAAATTAGCCAGGCATGGTGGCACATGCCTGTAGTCCCAGCTATTCAGGAGGCTGAGGCAGAAGAATTGCTTGACTCGGGAGGCAGATGTTGCAGTGAGCCGAGGTCACACCACTGCATTCCAGCCTGGGTGACAGAGCGAGATTCCTTCTCAAAAAAAAAAAAAAGATTTGTAAATCATAGTACTATTTGTAAAAGTGAAAACTGCCTAAATGGCCAGAGAACTGGTTAAATAAGCTATAGTATGCACACAGCAGAATATAAAATAGTTACAAGAAAAAGAGTTTTATTAAGTAAAAAGAATGTATAAGTACATTTCTTCCCTTTTGAGAAGAAAAAGAAAGAAAAATATTATCTATTCATATCTGCTTATCTATGGTTAAGAAACTCAAAGAAATAACAGCACTGAGTAATGGTTATCTGAGTGGAGAAAGTGGACCAGTGAGGCTGTGGGGTGGGTGGAATCTGCTGCACTGTGTCTTTCCTACTGTTATTTCTCTTCACTTTTAAACCATGTGAATGAATTACTTACTCAAAAGTGCAATTTAAAAACCCATGTACACACACACAGCTTTGAATAACCAGCTCACCATAGTTTCAGTTAAAATACAGAGCCAAGGCTGGGCACAGTGGCTCACACCTATAATCCCAGCACTTTGGGAGGCTGAGGCAGGAGGATCGCTTGGGACCAGGAGTTTGAGACAAGCCTGGGCAACACGGCAAAACCTCATCTCTATTTTAATTTTTTTTAATGAACATTTTAAAAAACCAAAAGAAGAGTCAATACACTGCATTCTCATTACTCTACGAAATTCTCACTTCCTTTATTTCTCTGAACGTTATCAGTTCCATTAGTCTCTCTTCTGCTCCTGGAGAGAGGAAGGCAGCCTTACCGAGCCCTCCTCCAGTGCCCGGCGCAGGTCCTGCAGATCGGCCTCGGGACACCAGACCTCGGCGATGAGGCACTTGTTGGTCACATCGAAGCTGCACATGTTCAGCATGTGGTAGATGGCCTTCATTTTCTTCACCTGGATCACACGGCTGTAGACAGACTCGGCCGCTTTACATAGCACTTGCCTCAAATAGTCCTCCGTTTTGTGCAGCACCTGGGGACGAACAACAGGGGCTTTCAGCAGAGTGGGTACGTTTTGGTTTTTGTCCACCTGGTACCTGACTTCCTTTAGAAGACTTTCTCCCCACTGACGGAGGATCATTCCAGGCACCTGTCTCTCCTGGTGGCTGATAAGGGAGCCATTACTTCTTTCCTCTCCCCACCTCTAGTACCACTGAGGTGGGCAGAAAAATCTAAGCTCAATCAATCATATACCCTCTTTTGGGAGGTTACCTCTGGAGAACATGACCTCAGGGGCACAGGAAATGGTGACACATCATCGTCACTGCAGCAGTGTGACAGCCTACAAGGGTCCAGCAAGCTCCCTGGGTTCCTATGCACTCCCAAGCTTTGCCTCGCCCCTATCAATCCTGTGAGTCACCAACGAACGCCCATCCCAATCCTGCCAGAGATCCTCTCTCACTTAAATGAGCCAGAAGGATGCTTCTTGCCAACAAAAACCCTCACCATCATCAGAAGAAAAATGAATTTAAATCCCACAGGTAAAATAATGCCCACCATGTTAACTAGGGCTGGCTTGTCTCTTGTGATCAGGAATTACAATCCAGGCTGAGCATGGTGGCTCACACCTCTAATCCCTGCACTTTGGGAGGCTGGGGTGGGAGAATCATTTGAGGTCAGGAATTTGAGACCAGCCTAGGCAACAAGGCGAAACTCTGTCTCTACTAAAAATACAAAAATTAGCCAGGCATGGTGGTGCATGCCTATATCCTGGCTACTTGGGAGGCTGAGGCAGGAGAATCGCTTGAACCCAGGAGGCAGAGGTTGCAGTGAGCCAAGATTACGCCACTGCACTCCAGCATGGGCGACAGAGCGAGATCCTGCCTCAAAAAAAAAAAAAATTACCATCCAACATATCAAAGGTGGCCACAAAATCTTTTTTTAAAGCCCCATCATTATTACTCATGTTCCTAACAGGTTGCTAAAATAAAACTTACATGGGGAGGAAGAGCAACATTCCAATCTCACTAGAACACCTTGATTTGTCTACAACCAATATTATCTGTTTTAAAAAGGAGAGAAAATGGATGTGTAAACGTTTGGCAGCCCTCAGCTAAGGAGGCACCCGCTTCCGGCTCACTCACAGTATAGAGATCTTGAATGCGCGTGTTCAGCCCCTCCTGGATCTCCCTCCGCTCCTCGGCCGTATTTGGATAGGGGTACACGTGGCAGTGGTAGCTGGAAGACAGAGTTGAACACGCTCTCACATCTGTCAGCACTAGAACTAAACACATTCACCTCCCCCGCACACCTCCCTGTAAAATGGAATGAAAGCAGCTGTCTGGGAGAGACAGGTGCGGACGCAGGCATCCGCCCTTGGTCAGGCCGTGCATACAGATGCTCAGCAAGCACCTGCTGAGTGAAACAAATCCAGCTAACTCCCTCTTGGATCCAAATTCCACTCCTGCCCTCAATGATTCCGGGCAGTTCATTACCAATTCCAACTTCCTAAAATTCAACAATACCCGTGGGCTGGGAATCACTGAACAGGCGTAAACACAAAACACAAAGACACACACAGACACAAACACTCACACACACACACACACACACACACACACACACACACACACACACACACACACACACACACACACACACGAGAAAACAAAAGGAGAAAAGGGCTCTGGCTTCCTAGCAGTTGCCTTTGACAGGGTCCACAGTCTCCCTGAGCCAGTGTTTTCTCCAAGGCCACTCAGCGCCCAGACCTCAAGGAGGAATGTTGAGCTTTGTCCCTCAAACTGCAGGCATTCCCGGACCACCTTCATATGTTAACACCGTACCTTTATTTTTCTGTAAGTTCTGCCTTTGAAAAATTAAACACCTATTCTAGCTTTATCCTAGGCAACAATATCTGTGAAATCATGTGTTTGCTGATCTGGGTATAGTTTTCTAATCTATAGTAAAACAAATATCTGTCTATTAAAATAAAAGCTTTATCTGGGTGACACCTGAAATTACTTTCTATTCCACCAATTGAGAACCAAATTCTGGTAAACAGAAAACACCCCAATCCCACCCCTACCCTGCAAGAAACAAGGCAAGCTGAGTTCTCCATTGGTGTAAGAAAGCAAAGGCTGTTCTTTTGAGTTTTCTGACCTGATGTGGCTTCTGCTTATGTTCCCATTTGCTGACAGGAGTAAGTCACAGATGATTGTTGTACCACCACTCAAAATTACCGATGGCTTATGCCAAGCTGACATCTTTTACCTGATCATCTCATTTAGTCCTAAAAGACCTATAAGTCACTCTCCCCTTTTATAGATGAAGAAACTAAGGCTCGGCCACTTATCCAAGTGAGTCCAGTGAGAGAGTGGCACAGGGAGGCTCTACATCCAGACAGGCCACCGAACACCCCCTCCTTATCACGCACCGCAGCCCTGCCCCAGGGTAACCAGGACAGAAGAGGTGCCACGTGCTCAGTGATGACAGATAAGCCCAACGGGTAGCTCAAACAACAGGAAGTCACAACATATGAAAACTTCATTCCTTTTCAACCGGTCTGAAGCCTTGATCCCACAAGGAAAAAACTCAAATCTAGGAATATTATTAACATGGTCTCTACTTTTAAATAATTTTAAGTAATGCACTGACGAGAGATGACGAATTAAATGTTTAAGAACTTAGCAGTGCAGCAAAGAAATCATATAACGAAAACTAGCAGGCACCCTATTTCTAACTCCAGAGGGATACTGAAGGAAAACCAGAGGTGACGGAATATAAAGACATAAATGAAATGAAATGTTTCTTTTTCTTACCAATCACATATCTTCTTAACCTTGTGGCCAATCTGTTCTCCCCAAAAGGATATTAAAAAGACATACCATTTTATGACTTCCCCCTACAAAGAATGAATAAGGGTAAGTGTTACTTCTACATATACAACTTCTAGAACTTTGGCAGCTCAAACACTGTCAAAGCTTGCATTCGTTCATTCACTCAATACAGTCAATCTTCCTTATTTGAGCAGTCTGTAATTATAAACGTAGCTACTTGCTGTAACAGCCCCAAATCAATCCACGGAGCACTTTCAGTCCTGTACAGAGCAGCCAAAAACTTGAGGCACCTGACACCCACATTCCCAGGTAAAGTCCAACAAGGTGACACCCTGCCTTGCCACCTCCACTGTCAGACTATCAACATGTCCTGTTTGTTGTCATGTTTTTCACACTTCAGTACTTTTTCTGGTGATTTCACGATATAAAACGGCCCCCATGTGTTGTGCTGAGGTGCAGTCTGGTGTCCTGAGCACAAGACAGCTGTGATGTGCCTGACGGAGACACGGAGTGTGTTAGGGATGCTTCATTCAGGCTCGAGTCACAGAGCTGCTGGCTGGGAGCTTAATGTGAATACTCAACTCCTGTGCTTCTCCTAGGAGCAGTGGCTCCATAGTTGACGATTTAGAGAGCTCAGTGGCTTTATGAACATAATTACTGTAAATAATGAGGAATCATCCGTATTTACAAATACCCAACAAAACAGAATTCTATAAAACCTGAATAGGTTTTTAGCCTATTTGCCAGGCACTATTATAGATGCCAGGGATACAGCAGTGAAGAAAACAGACAAAAATCCCCGACCTGGGAGGGGAAGGGAACTTAAACTCATATTTAACTTGACAGCAAAATAAATAAAGAAAGTAGGCCAAGTAGAGAGAAGTGCTATAAGAGCATATGCAGGGTGAGGAGACAGGAGAGAAGGTGGGCTTGGGCACTGTGATTTTACACAGGACGGGCAAGGAAGACCTCCCCGAGAAGGTGACATCTGAGCATAAAGACATGCAGGTAAGCTTCAAGTCAGGGCAAACGGAAAAAAAATGCAGGAGTGAGGACGCCAGCGCCGTAGCTGCTGGGAGAAGAGACTTCCAGGCAGAGGAGAAGCAGACACAGAAGCACGGGCAGGAGACTCGGGGAGGGAGGTAGTAACGCAGCGCAGAGATGTGACGAGGGCCACAGGCCCACTGTGCGCCTCAGAGGGGTTCTGGTGAGGAAGACAAGCCCCTGGAGGGTCCTGAGCAGAGGAATGAAACGCTCTGGTTGTGGTTTCCTGGGGATCATTCAGGATGCTGGAAGAAGAGACCAGGGTGAGGCAGAGGCAGGAGCAGGAGCCCAGCCAGACGAGGCAGCTGCGGGACCAGACCTGGAAGGAGGGAGGCAGAGTGAGGAGAGGTGGCCAGACTCCCTATTCAAAAGGCATGGTCACCAGATCTGCTGAGGGATTCAAGTGAGACTTGAGAAACAGAGAAGAGAGAAGCCCAGGGCTTTCAGCCTGTGCAGTTAGATCAGCGGGTCTGGAAGGGCAAGTTGGGGAGGAAAGATCACATGTTCAGTTTTCGGCAAAAGCAGAAAAATGTCTTCAAAATACTTAAAAGGAGATATGGAATAGACGGACTTAAAAGTCTAATATTCTAGGGACAGGTCCAAGCTAGGAATATATACATTTGAGGCATAAAATTCTGTGAGATCCCTAAGGGCAAAAAGAAGAGGGAAGCTGTCCAAAAATTGAGCCCTGGGCCTCAGGGAACAGGAGTACAACAGCATGGGCAGGTGGGAGGGGATGGCAGGAGGGGGAGGGGGAGGAGGAGGGAGAGCTTGTGGCTAGGAGAATGAATACAATGAATAAGTAAGTCAAATAACTGAGCAACCCACCAAACACACTGTGGATAATGGAAGCCGACTTCACAGTCAGAAAAGAGTTAAAACCAGGAAAAAGAGGCCGGGAACAGTAATCTCAACATTTTAGAGGGCTAAGGCAGGAGGATCATTTAAGCTCAGGAGTTCAAGACCAGCCTGGGCAACACAACCACTTAAGGCAGAAGAGGTGCCACACAACAGAAAAACACAAACTATACAACCAAAGACAGCGCCCATGTCTAGCTTTGATGCAGAGAGAATGGTCAGTATTTAAATGACACCAATGGGAGAAAATGGCTAAAAATAGTCTCTGGGGTCTGTAATGACTTCAAGGGGGTCAGACATTGAACCCAAAAGACACTAAACCTGACACCATAAACAAATCCTAGAACCTGAGTCAAAGTTACCAAATAAAGCACCCCTACCTTATCCAGAAAACGACTGAGAGAACATACACTGGCATGTTAACAGTAGCTCAGAATAGGAAGCCAACGAGTGTTTTCTACATTGTTCCCAATTTTCTATAACGAACATGCATTTTCTTTATAACCATGGGGACGGGACTGTATTTTCAAGACATACATTTATCCATTCTCTATATTCCTTCACAGATGTTTACTGCTCTTTAACATATCCCATAAAAATTTGGTACAAGAGGCCGGGCATGGTGGCTCACGCCTGTAATCCCAGAACTTTGGGAGGCCAAGGCGGGCAATCACTTGAGATCAGGAGTTCGAGACCAGCTTGGCCAACATGGTGAAACCCCGTCTCCGATAAAAATTTAAAAATTAGCCAGGCATGGTGGCGGGCACCTGTAATCCCAGCTACTTGGGAGGTTGAGGCAGGAGAATTGCTTGAACCCGGGAGGTGGACACGGTTGAAGAGGCCCAAGAGAACTTACAAATTTTATTTTAAAAATTTTTTTTAACTTGAGTAAATGCTATGCATGAGAATGACTGATATTTTCTATTAACAAAGAAACTCAAAAAATATGTAAATGCTACTTCAGAGAAGTTTTGATCTTAGTTTTAATCATCAGCTTGAAATAGAAAAGTCACCAAGATCACAACTGAAGGACAATTAACAGATGACTATTGGTGGTTACAAAAGCTACAAAAAAGCAGAAAATATTACAGGTGTGTGATTAATGAACAGCATAACTGATTAGATTTCAAACTGATTAGATTTTTATTTTAGAAAATCAAAAACAAAGCACAGGCTGGGCGCGGTGGCTCACGCCTGTAATCCCAGCACTTTGGGAGGCCAAGGCAGTGAATCACCTAAGGTCAGGAGTTCAAGACCAGCCTGGCCAACATGGAGAAACACCGTCTCAACTAAAAATACAAAAACGAACCGGGTGTGGTAGTTTTCACCTGTAATCCCAGCTACTCAGGAGGCCAAGAGGAGAATAACTTGAATCCGGGAGGTGGAGGTTGCAGTGAGCTGACATCGCACCACTGCACTCCAGCCTGGGCGACAGAGCAACACTCCGTCTAAAAAATAAAAAAAATTAAAAATCTGCATCTCCTTAAAAAAAAAAAAAAAACAAAGTTTAAAAAAAGTGTGAGACATGACAACTAAATCTACGTGTGATGCTTAATTAAATTCTTTGCTTTGACAGTACTAGGACAACTGGTGAAACCTGAATGAGATTCAAGGCTCAGGATGTAGTAAAGTATCTACATTCATTTTCTGACTGATAGTCATATTGTGGCAATATAAGACAAGGTCCTTGATTTCAGGAACTATATACACACATATGGTTGGGGTTATAAGGTATCAGGTTAACAACTTCTTATCAAATCGTTCAGGAGAAAAATATTCTTTCTAACTTATCTCCAGCTCTGCTGTCAGTCCGTCATTGCCAAATGGTGATGGTGACATTTACTCACTGTTTCAGGGTCTTCGAGGGACTCATCCAGTTCTGCATAGGACACAATGGTGTACCCTTTGCAGGCTCTCCACAACATTTTTTCAAATGCTTCCACTTTTCCTTGGTTGATTAGGCCAGACACAAATCTGTGAGACAATAAAGTCAACCTATAGTCAACTGAAAGCAATAAATGTTATGAAACTACATTAAAAGAATGATGAAGGCTTCCATCTCTACCAAGTGGCAAATGTATCCTGAAAGCCCTCCAACTGCAAAACATCTCAACTGCTGGGCAGAATATTTTTCAAACTTCTTCTTAAATGTATAGATGAGCTTATAATAAAGAGAAATTCTTGGCTGGGCACGGTGGCTCACGCCTGTAATCCCAGCACTTTGGGAGGCTGAGGCGGGTAGGTCAGCAGGTCAGCAGTTCAAGACCAGCCTGGCCAAGATGGTGAAACCCCGTCTCTACTAAAAACGTAAAAATTAGCGAGGCGTGGTGGCAGATGCCTGTATTCCCAGCTACTCAGGAGGCTGAAGCAGGAGAATCGCTTGAACGCAGGAGGCGGAGCCTGTGGTGAGCAGAGATCTCGCCGCTATACTCTAGCCTGGGCAACAGAGCAACTCTGTCTCAAAAAAAAAAATTCTTGGAATCCAAAGGGAAATTCTTGGAATCCAAAGGGAAAACAAGACCTCACAGCTGTCCTGATTATGACACTGAATCCAGTAGCTTAAGGCCTTATGATAATGCCAGAACGGGACGCAGGAGCCAAGAACTGAGTTAGATAAGGTGAGCAAATACAATGACTCCCCTCTCCGGCTGGGACTGCTCCATGCACAAAGAGCTACACCTTCAGTGAATGGGTGGACTAGAAAAAAACCCACTTTGCAAAGGAGCCTGGAGCCTACATGTAAACTTGTTTATTTCCATTTTGGTTCTAGATGAAGGGAGAAGTCTTCCCTAAGAATTTATAACCACAGGTTAAAGTTTACTCAGGTTTGAGGCTTAAAATCCCAATGCTGAGAAAAATATAAAGGATTCCAGGTTGAGAGAGCACTCCCAGGTAACTGGCAAATGTCAAAACAAATTCTCTCTGGAGAAAAACATTCTGAAACTACACATCACTGAATTCCTTCAGATCAGGAACTGTGAAATATGAATTCATAGTAATTTTAAAAATCACAAATCACATGAGAAAACAGGTTACCATTAGTTTCAGTAAGCAGAAAGAATAAACAGCAGAAGGAGAACTTTAAAGTATGATTAATTTAAAAAATTAGGTTGGGCATGGTGGCTCAAGCCTGTAATCCCAGCACTTTGGGAAGCCAAGGTGGGCAGATCACCTGAGGTCAGGAGTTCAAAACCAGCCTGGTCAACATGGAGAAACCCCATCTTTACTTTAAAAAATACAAAATTATCCAGGCATGACGGTGCACACCTGTAATCCCAGATACTCAGGAGGCTGAGGCAGGACAAACGCTTGAACCCGAGAGGCAGAGGTTGTGGTGAGCTGAGATCGCGTCATTGCACTCCAGCCTGGACAGCAAGAGCGAAACTCTGTCTCAAAAAAAAAAAAATTAACCAATTCAGTTTAGCCACCAAGTTTCTACCAGACAGGATTTGATGCCTGAATGACCAATTGTTTTAGGCTTACAGAAGTTACACTGAATGATATAAGCGTTGTTTCTTTCCAGCTCATTATACCAAAAGAAGAAATTCCCATTGTATTGAGTAAAAAAGTCAATACAGCTGAGTAATTCAGTTCAACAAGTACAGGAGTACAGTGTTTTCTTAAACAAATATTCACTATCTTTCATTCAACCCTAGGCTTTAAAATGGTCCCCATTCTATTGCTATTGGAGAAAAAAAAAAGAAACAAACAAAAAATGGTCCCCATTCATCCCCTCTATGGAGCTCACCTGTCTTTTACAGAAGAGCAGTATGAAGCCTGACATGCCAGGCCTTGTCACCTACCCCAGTTTTGCTCCCAGCCTCTGCATACAGCTGTAATCCAACAAAGAATCATCCTCTAAGGACGGGAATTCTTCATAAATGGGTTCAAACTAGAAAGAGACATATGAAACTAAGTGTGTTTCATTAAAAGTGACACTTTATTTCTCATGTCAAATTTCCAAACAAGTTTATAGGGCATCCTAACAACTTATATCTGGGTGCAAAGGCTTCTAAAGTAACTTGGATCTATAACTCAACTCTCATAAATAAAAAGATAACTTACCCATCCCTTATTTGTAAGTCACTTGACATTTACATAAAAGACAGTTACAGTTTAATTCACCGCCTTCATCCAAGATAGAGTGACTTTATCAAAGATCACTATTATATCAAATAAAACGAAGTTTAGAACAGATGCACTTTTCTTTTTTTTGAGACAGAGTCTTGCTCTGTAGCCCAGGCTGCAGTGCAGTGATGCGATCTTGGCTTACTGTAACCTCCACCTCCCAGGTCCCCATTCAATCAATTCTCCTGCCTCAGCCTCCCGAGTAGCTGAGAAACAGGCGCGTACCACCATGACCAGCTAATTTTTGTATTTTTAGTAGAAACGGGGTTTCACCATGTTGGCCAGGCTGGTCTTCAACTCCTGACCTTGTGATCCACCTGCCTTGGGCTCCCAAAGTGCTGGGATTATAGGAGTGAGCCACGGCACCCGGCCTCAGATGCACTTTTTTTTTTATACTCAGGTCCGTAAAATGCTACTACATGGACTATTCTTTATCCCTTTTTTTTTTTTTTTTTTTTAAGATACAGTGTACAGGGTCTCACTGTCACTCAGGCTGTAGTACAGTAGCATAATCATAGCTCACTGCAGCCTCAAACTTCTGGGCTCAAGTGATCCTCTCACCTCAGCCTCCCTGGTAGCTGAAACTACAGGTGTGCACCACCATCCTCAGCTAATTTTTTATTTTTTGTATAGACAAGGTCTCATATTAATTCTCACTATGTTCAGGCTGGTCTTGAACTCTTGGGCTCAAGCCATCCTCTGGCCTTGGCCTCCCAAAGTGCTGGGATTATAAGCCACTGTATCTGACCTATTCTTAGAAATTATAGATTATTCTTTTACTTCCTTTACTCAGTAATTTGGAAAAACTAAATTTTAGAGTTTAACATCCTTCGTTCCATTTATTTCCCATGCTCATAAAAATGTTTTCAACCACAAACTAAACCATTTTATAAATATTTAGTATTGTAATTGCTAAAAACAACTAACACAGGAAATGGCTCTTTAAAACTTTTTTTAAAGCCATATACTCCATCTGAAAAATAAAGTCAAGGTTTAAATTTAATCTCTTAAGGTCAGGTGTGGTGGCTCAACCCTACAGTCCCAGCACTTTGGGAGGCCGAGGCGGGTAATCAACTGAGGTCAGGAGTTTGATACCAGCCTGGCCAAAATAGTGAAACCCCATCTCTACTAAAAACACAAAAAATTACAGGGGTGGTGATGGGCAGTGCCTGTAATCTCAGCTACTAAAGAGGCTGAGGTAGGAGAATCTCAGAAGGCAGAGGGTACAGTGAGCTGAGATTGTGCCACTTCATTCCAGCCTGGTCAACAAGAGCAAAACTCCATTTCAAAAAATAAATAAATAAATTTCATCTCTTAAAAAAAAAAGCAACATATTTATATGAACTAATAGCAAAATAAAGTGTATAGATTTTTATAAAAGAAATTGTATTTCCTCATGAGTCATTCAGTACCTCAACACTGCGTTTCACAAAGGTTTTTGTCACTCTCAGCATGTGAGTGTACTCAATCAGTTCCAGCAAGTTCTTCCTCAGTTTCTCCTTGTTCTTAGTGACTTCTCTCAATTCAACCTCAAGCTTCTGCAACTGCTCCTAAAACAAAATAGTGGTTACTTAAGAGGCTGGATTAGTTCCAGCTGTGATTCCAACAATCTTCATACAATATACCAAAACCAGTGGTGTTTCTTTTTTTTTGAGATGGAGTCTTGCTGTGTCGCCCAGGCTGGAGTACAGTGGCATAATCTTGGCTCACTGCAACCTCCAAGCAATTCTCCTGCCTCAGCCTTCTCTGGGTAGCTGGGACTACAGGTGTGTACCACCACACCCAGCTAATTTTTTTTGTATTTTTAGTAGAGAAAAGGTTTCACCATGTTGGCTAAGCTGGTCTTGAACTCTTGACTGTGGGAGATCATCAGGATGGTTAGAAAGATTGTAAAATTATAGAATATAGTCACAAACCTTCTTGGAAGGCCAAGAAGTTTGCATAGTTTCAGTAGAAGTTTTGGCTGAAAGCAGCCTAATTCCCTTTACCTTTAATTGATAAAAGCAAGTAACTAGGGAATGTGAAGGAGTTAGGACCTGAATAACTTGTTTACTCATGTGATCCTAAAACTAACCTTTAATCTTTCACAGACCAGACGGCTCTCTCAAGGGGAAGCCAACCGGATTTATCACCCACAAATGGTGTTTGCTTTAGGCCTCAGAACCTGGCCTTTAATCATTATGCACAAGTGTGTTGACTCAGAGCCTCTGTTATTAAATCTACACTGAATGAATGCCTGGAGTGCTAGCTACTCAAGGCCAATAGCTGCTATCTCTCTCAGCATTGTCTGTGAGCGGCCACAGACCCCCAGCCCACTCTTTCACTAGAGATTTATGTTTGAGTGAATTTGTTCAACCATCGCTAAGTCAAAGTCTGCAGGTCAGCCCTGACACTTGACCTCAGGCGATCTATATACCTTGGACTCCCAAAGTGCTGGGATTACAGGTGTGAGAGACCATACCTGGCCCCAGTGGGAGCTTTAAAAAGCCAGAATTTATGTGAGTTTGGTAGGGATACGAAAACATGCAAAGGTTTTAAAGGCCCATTATTGGCCAGGCACAGTGGCTCGCAGGCCTGTAATCCCAGCACTTTGGGAGGCCAAGGAGGGTGGATCACTTGAGGTCAGGAGTTTGAGACCAGCCTGGCCAACATGGTGAAACCCTGTCTTTACTAAAAATACAAAAAAATTAGCTGGGCGTGGTGGTGTGCACCTGTAATCCCAGCTACTCAGGAGGCTGAGGCAGGAGAATCACCTGAACCCAGGAGACGGAGGTTGCAGTGAGTGGAGATGGCACAACTGCACTCCAGCCTGGGCAGCAGAGCAAGACTCCTTCTCAAAATAAATAAAAAATAAATAGAAATAAAAGCCCATTTATTGTTTTATATTAATTCAGGTATTTTTGTGAAGTTCATGCCACATATGAGCTAAAATATTCCAGAGGCTGTGATGACCATGAGACCCCCAAGACTGGCCCTCTTCTCTATCCGCAAGTGCTGTCATTTCTCGTGGATCTCCTTTGTCTGCTTATCCATGTCACACATCAAAGAATCCTCCTCTTTAAATCTACATTTCCTTTTTTTGCAACACAGGATATGTTTAGATAATCCTTTCTAACATATTTTCCTAGTCTCTAGTAGCATATGGGTTTTTATGCAGTCACATTTACACAATTAATTGAGCATAAAAATTCATGAGAATCTGCCAGGAGCAGTGGCTTACGCCTATAATCCCAGCACTTTGGTAGGCTGAGATAGGTGGATCACGAGGTCAGGAGTTCAAGACCAGCCTGGACAAGATGGTGAAACACTGTCTCTACTAAAAACACAAAAATTAGCCAGGCACAGTGGCGGGCACCTGTAATCCCAGCTACTCGGGAGGCTGAGGAAGGAGAATTGCTTGAACTCAGGAGGCAGAGGTTGCAGTGAGCCAAGATCATGCCACTGCACTCTAGCCTGGGCGATAGAGCAAGACTCCGCCTCAAAAAAAAAAAATTCATGAGAATCTTTAATAATTAGTTACATACTAAACATCCTTAAAAATACTTAAGTATTGCTGGGCGCAGTGGCTCATGGCTGTAATCCCAACACATTAGGAGGCCAAGATGGACAAATCACAAGGTCAGCAGTTTGAGACCAGCCTGGCCAATATGGTGAAACCACATCTCTACTAATAATACAAAAATTAGCTGGGCATGGTGGCACACACCTGTAGTCCCAGTTACTCAGGAGGTTGAGGCAGGAGAATCACTTGAACCCGGGAGGCAGAGGTTGCATTGAGCCGAGATCGCACCACTGCACTCCAGCCTGGGTGACAGAGTGAGACTTTGTCTCAAAAAAAAACAAAAACAAAAACAAAAACACTTAAGTATTAAAACAACAGAAGCAAAAATCTGTAAAGCAAATCACTGGGTCAATGAAAACTTGTATTAAAAAAACCACTTAACATACTACATTCATTACGTCTGCTTTGCCTTACATTGTACACAGTCATCACTATGTTTATAATGATATCACAACCAACCCATCAAACAGGTCAAGCCAGATGACTGCTTTTACTCATCTAGTTGGTAGGTTCTCTCTGGAGTCTCCTCAAGTGCTGAATGACTTCATCCCAGATAAACAAACAAAGGAGGCAACAATTGAATGGCTTCAGTTATACAATGATAATTGTTTTAGAAGAGATATTAAGAGTTCCAGCCTATTTCACAGGGTGAGGAACAAATTCATGGGGCGGGGGATACTAATAAACAGCACAGGCAAGTGCTCTCACCGGGGACACTTGTATCCCCAGCACATCAGCCAGGGAACTAAGGGTGACAGAATGCTGCTTGCTGCCCCCCGAGACAACTCACAGACTGCATACCAGCTTCCAAAAATTAGAGGGGGAGGGCCAAGGTGAATGTGGGAGGGCTGTGAAGGCACACGACCAAAGCCTTAATTCCTTGCACAAGAGAGGCAGCTAAGGCATGGGTGACCCTGGGATGAACTTTCTGAAACAGTGCAAGATCATGAACCAGGCTTGATGGCCTGATTCTTGTTGCCTCTGTTCACTATCACCTGGAAAGGGCTCACACACTTTACATTGTAAAAGAAAACTGAATTACCATTAAAATGTATCACAGATAATCTATTACTGAGGGTTAATCATGATAGTGGTCCTTAATCTCTCTGCCTAGAGAGATCACCATCTTCCGTGGTTTTGAGAAGGCAGAAAAGCATTAGACAACATAAAATAAGTAAGTAAGCAGCCCTGAGATCAATGGCTACAAATCGCTTCTTCAGAAGCAAGTTACCTGCATTTCCAGAACCTGTTTCAGAGGTGGCGCAGGAGGGCTGGCGTCTCCTTCAGGAAGGGGAATATCAGCTCTATTAATTTCCTGGACCAAATATACTGTGAAAATAAAAGTTAAACAGTTAGATACTAAAACATACTAAAATACTTTTCAGTCAGAAACGTTTTAAATCCCAGCCTTTCCCAGGTCATCTACAAATGAATGTATAAATGCACAAAAATCTTGATTGCTCCAAGTGACTTCTTGGTCACTTTTGGCAACCTTGTTTCCAAAAACAATGCTGCCTAGAGAGATCTGCTACAGAGACAAAATAAACAACAACCTCTTCTATTTCCTAGTGATTTAAAAAATAGAATTAACAACAATCTGGATAAACCTTTTCTGAAATCCCCCATTTTTTCATTTCTAATATTCTAGTTAAAGAACTTTTGAGTCAGCTGTCTCTACATCTGCAGAATGAAGCAGACGTTGGGGCACACTTAGAAGTGCAGGAATAATCCAAGTGATAGACCCGCAATAAGCCCCACAGAAGCTGGCAATGTGAGTTCTCTGTAGATGCCCTCAGAAAGAGATAGGCATCCATGAATCCATCAAGAAAATCACAACTACTACCTGGAAACCCACCCAGCACCAAGAGCCAGGCACTCTTGCAATTCCCCGTCAGCCCTGAGGCTGTGGCTAAGGACAGCTTGAACTGCTTTACCACTCAAGTTAAAAACTAGATTCAGAAGCTAGGCTCAGTCTTCCACTTGCTGCCATCCACAGCCTGTGGGAGCAAGTGTCAGGGTGGCTCTAAAAATGGGCAAGTTCATGAAACCCGAGAAAGTGGTGCCAGTCGTGGCTAGATACTACTCTGGACACAAAGCCAATCCTTGTGAAGAACACTGATGATGGCACCTCAGACCGCCCCTGCAGCAAACATTTTCTGGTTGACGTATTTATTTGGTTAATGTGCCCTCCCCAACCCCCGTAAATTCCAAAAGGACTCCAAGAGGCCTCTGTGGGATTTGATCTCCTGCTGAGCTTGGTGCCCCGAGCTGATGAAGAACCACACAGGGGCTATCCTAACTAACTGGGGCAGAGCAGCCGCGGACCACACAGACAGCCAGCAACTCTGGGGTCAGCTGCCATGGGCAAGAAGATTGCCAAGAGGTCAAAGATCAAGTCTTCTGTGAAGGTTTATAACTGTAATGACCTCATGCCCACAAGGTACCCTGTGGAGATCCCAATGGACAAAACCATTAGGATCTTCAGAGACCCTACTCTTAAAAGCAAGGCCCAACGGGGGGTCAAGTTCAAAGAATGGTATAAGACTGGCAAGTGGTACAAAAAGTGGTACAAGACTGGCAAGAAAAAGTGGTTCTTTCAGAAGCTATGGTTTAAATGTTTTTTGTTTCAGTCATTAAAAATAAAATTAAAAAAAAAAAAAACTAGATTCATGAAACTAATAGCACACCAGCCAAAATTAACTACTTTATTTGGTTTATGTTTTCAATTCCATGAAGCATGCCTTTCCTTAGGATAAAAGTCACAACACCTGCTAGTCATTATCAGGCCTAATATTTAGAAGTGTTACTAATTAGTTTACAGAGGGGGAGAGGCAGGTAAAGAAGGAAGGAGGAAAAAAAAAGAAATTATGTCTTACAAAGATAGCAAAGGAAACACCTGGATTTAAGAGGTTTCTAGAAACGAATGCAAATTGTTTCAACCAATTTATATTTGAATTTATTCTTTTTTTATAAGAGACAGTGGTCTCACTATGCTGCCAGGCTGGCCTTGAACTCCTGGGTTCAAGAGAGCCTCCTGCCTCTGCCTTCAGAGTAACTGAGACTACAGGCATGTGCCCCACCATGCCTGGCTTACACCTAAATTTAAGGAGCCCTCTTTTACTTTTTTAAGTCTGTATTCTTATGGGGTCACACTCTGCTGCCCAGGCTGGAGTACAGTAGTATGTCATCCTGGCTCACGGTAACCTCAAACTCCTGGGCTCAAGAAATCCTCCCACTTCAGTCTCCCAAGTACCAAAGACAGGCACATGACACCTTGCCCAGCTAATTTTATTTTTTATGGAGACAGGGTCTCAGTATGTTGCCTAGAATGGTCTCAAACTCCTGGACTCAAGTAATCTTCCCACCTTGGCCTCCCAAAGTGCTGGAATTACAGGCGTGAGCCATCATGTCCAGCCCTGCATTCTTTTGAAACAGTTTAAGCTACAAGAAGTCCTGGATATGCCAAATATGTTATCACTTTTGCCCTGCCTTTAAAATCCTCATTCTAAATACACCATCTGTCCAATGACTCACGCAGGTTGCAAAGACTGGAATATGATGCCACTAACATACATAAGCCACGCAAATAACTAGGACCTCAAGCAATATGAATAGGACTAGATTTCAGATGACTAAAATTTCCTGTTACTCTTTAAAATCCCCAACCTAAAAAAATAGCCTGGGCATAGTGACTCACACCTGTAACCCAGCATTTTGGAAGGCTGAGGTGGGTTGATCACTTGAGGTCAGAAATTCAAGACCACCCTGGCCAACATAGCAAAACCCCATCTCTACTAAAACTACAAAAATTAGCCAGGTGTGATGGCGCACACCTATAGTTCCAGCTACTCGGAGGCTGAGGCAGGAGAATCACTGGAACCTAGGAGGCGGAGGCTGCAGTGAGCCGAGATCACACCACTGCACTCCAGCCTGGGTGACAAAGGGAGACTCCATCTCAAAAAAAAACAAAAAAACAAGCTTTGTACTTCAGTCCACTGTCTCTCATTTTCCCTCCACTTCAGTGAGAACCTCAAGGCTTGATGGGATAATGACTAATATCAGGCTAAGATCATAAAGATTTTAGAGATAAAAGAAGTAACCCTGGGCTACTGAGTTTAAATGCTTAACAATCAGAGACCAGTGACCTAACACATTGGCAAAGGACACCCCCAGAAAAAGGAAATTATTGTCAACTCATCTACCTGCCATTTCCTGCCTCCCTTGTTCCTTGATAAAATTTTAAATTAGGAAATATATTAACATGTACAATGTTTTTAAGTTATAATAAACTACAAGGGATTGGTTAAATAAGTCATGGCACATTAATATTAATACAATCAAATACTATGCTCCCATCAAAAACAATGATGGGTCAAAATCTACTGACATGAAAAGATGTTATGGTAAGTACTGTTAACTAAAAAACAAGGGTGACAACAAAATAAGCTGGCCGTTATGTTTGTAAATCTTTAATTTTATAGATGAATAATAAAAAATACAGAAAAGTATACATGCCTTCATAACTGATTACCGCTGAATGATGAAAATACAATTTCTTTTTTTCCTTTCTGCTTGTCCATATTTTCCAATATTTCTAAACTGAACAAAGTTTGCCTACATAAAGGTAATTATTTAAGTTATTAAATCAGAAAATAAACTTACCCAATATTCGCTCTAGCTCTTCACACCTCTTCACCTCACCAACAAATTTTCTTTGGAAAGAATTTACATTCTGGTTCAGCTGAGAAAAGAATGAAAAATATGGTTTAAATTTCTTTCTTTCTTTCTTTGAGATGGAGTCTTGCTCTGTCACCAGGCTAGAGTACAGTGGTGTGATCGCAGCACACTGCAGCCTCTGCTTCCCAGGTTCAAATGAGTCTCCTCCCTCAGCTTTCTGAGTAGCTGGGACTACAGGCCTGAGCCACCATACCCAGCTAATTTTTTTGTATTTTTAATAGAGATAGGGTCCCACCATGCTGTCTAGCATGGTCTCAATCTCTTGACCTCATGATCTGCCCACCTCGGCCTCCCAAAGTGCTGGGATTACACGCATGTTCCACTGTGGCCGGCCAAAAAATACAGTTTAAATTTCTAAAATCTAAAAATACTTTTATGTAAAAAATAAAACACTGGCAAAGTTTGGGGGAAGTAGACTCTCACAGACTATTAAATGGGACCATAAACTGTTACAACTTTTCTGGAGAGCAATTTGTCATCTATTATCAAAAAAGCCTGAAAATCCAGCCTAGCCAACATAATTAAGCCCCAACTCTGCTAAAAATACAAAAATTAGGCCAGGCACATGGCTCACACCTGTAATTTCAGCACTTTGGGAGGACAAGGTGGGGAGATCACCTGAGGTCAGGAGTTCAAGACCAGCCTGGTCAACATGGTGAAATCCCGTTGCTACAAAAATACAAAAATTAGCCAGGTGCAGTGGCAGGTGCCTGTAATCCCAGCTACTCGGGAGGCGAGGCAGAAAAATTGCTTGAACCCAGGAGGTGGAGGTTGCAGTGAGCTGAGATTGTGCCACTGCACTCCAGTTTGGGCAGCAAAGCAAGACTCTGTCTCAAGAAAAAAAAAAAAAAAAAGAAAGAAAGAAAAATCAGCCAGGTGTAGTGGTGCACATCCATAATCCCAGCTACTCGGGAGGCTGAGGCACGAGAATCGCTTAAGCCCACGAGGCAAAGGTTGCAGGGAGCCAAGATCGTGCCACTGCACTCCAGCCCAGGTGACAGAACGAGACCCTATCTCAAAAAAAAAAAAAAAATTTCCTGAAAATGATTATTTGCCCAGCAATATCATATGAAGAAATTTAACCTAAGGAAAATGCTACGGATACAGACAAATATTTATCTATGACAACATCAATCTCCGGGAAAAAGAAAAAATGATAACCCAAAAATCTAACAATAGAAAAAACTGGTTAAAGAAATTACAATCAGCACAGTTAAAGAAATTATAGCCAGGCACAGTGGCTTGTGTTGATCATCCTAGCACTTTGGGAGGCTGAGGTGGGAAGACTACTTGAGGCCAGTAGTTTGAGACCAGCTTGGGCAACATAGTGAGACACCATCTCTACAAAAAATAAAAATTTAGCCAGACCTGGTGGCACATGCCTGTGGTCCCAGCTACTCAGAAAGCTGTGGTAGGAGGATCGCTTGACCCCAGGCAGTTAAGATGACAATGAACAGTGATCACACCACTATAATCTAGCCTAGGTGAGAAAGCAAGAGGCTGTCTCAAAATAAATAAATAAATAACAGTCTATATCCACACAATGGAATGCCACTTAGCAATAAAAAGGGATGAACTACTGACCCATGCAACAACAGGGATGACTTTCCTTTCTTCTTCTTTTCTTCTTCTTTTTTTTGGGGGTGGAGGGGACAGTCTCACTCTGTCACCCAGGCTGAATGCAGTAGCAGGATCTTGGCTCACTGCAACCTCCACCTTCTGGATTCAAGCGATTCTCTTGCCTCACCCTCCCGAGTAGCTGGGATTATAGACGTGAACCACCAGCCTAGCTAATTTCTTTATTTTTAGTAGACATGGGGTTTCACCATATTGGCCAGACTGGTCTCAAACTCCTGATCTCAGGTGATTCGGCTGCCTTGGTCTCCCAAAATGCTGGGATTACAGGTGTGAGCCACTGCGCCTGGCCTGGATGACTTTCATACTAAGTGAAAGAAGCCAGACACTAGAGGACACATATTGTGTGATTACACTTATATGTAATGTCCAGAAAAGGCAACCCTACAGGCAGCCAGCAGATTAGTGGGTGCTAGGGCTAGAGATAGGAATGAGGATTAACTATAAATGGGCATGAGGGATCTTCTGGGGTGATGAAATGTTCTAAAATGATTGTGGCAATGGATACATGACTCCATAAACTTACTTTTTTTTTATTTTTTGCTTTTTTTTAAGACAGTCTCACTCTGTCGCCCAGGCTGAAGTCCAGTGGCACAATCTCAGCTCACTGCAACCTTCACCTCCTGGGTTCAATCAATTCTCCTGCCTCAGCCTCCCAAGTAGCTGGGATTGCAGGCATGTGCCACCACGCGCAGCTAATTCTTGTATTTTGGGTAGAGACAGGGTTTTGCCATGTCACTCAAGTTGGTCTCAAACTCCTGACCTGGTGAACTGCCCACCTCAATCTCACAAAGTACCGGGATTACAGGTCTGAGCCACTGCACCCAGCCTCCATAAACTTTCTAAAAATCATAGATAAACTCTACGATACACCTCAATTAAGTTGTATAAAAATTATGGTCCTGCCATACAATTGATGACTGCACTCATTAAAAATGATGTTTTAAATGACTAGGTATTTGATATTATATTAAGAAACGTGTTATTTAAATTTTCAGGTACAATGTTGGTAATAATTTTTTATCTCTTAGGCCAGGCACAGTCACTCACGATTGTAATCCCAGCACTTTGAGGGGCCAAGGTGGGTGGATCACTTGAGGTCGGGAGTTCAAGACCAACCTGCCCAACACGGTGAAACCCTGTCTCTACTAAAAATACAAAAATTAGGCAGGCATGGTGGTGTGCACCTGTAATCTCAGCTGCCTATAACCTCAGCTGCTGGGGAGGCTGAAACAGGAGAATCACTTGAACCTGGGAGGCAGAGGTTGTAGTGACCTGAGATTGTGCCACTAGACTGGGCAATAGAGTAAGACTCCATCAAAAAAAAAATTATATTTTAGAGATACTTACTGAAAAGTGAAATTATATATCTTGGATTTGCTTCAAAATGATCTAGTCTGGGAGGTGAGGAAAAAAACTAAGTTTACATTATGGGTACATCAGGGTACTTTCCTCTACTTCTTATGATACAAAGTTTAAAACAATTTTTAAAAGTTGTAAAAGAACATTTAATAAAATTAGGAAGTTAGTCATGATTTCTATGTAAAGTAGATTAGGATATTTTCAGTGTGGTTCCAATTATATAAAAATACATAAATATGGGCCAGGGGCAGTGGCTCACGCCTATAATCCCAGCACTTTGGGAGGCCAAGGCGGGTGGATCACCTGAGGTCGGAAGTTCCAGACCAATCTGACCACCACGGAGAAATGCTGTCTCTACTAAAAATACAAAATTAGCCAGGCGGGGTGGCACATGTCTGTAATCCCAGCTACTCAGGAGGCTGAGGTAGGAGAATCGCTTGAATCCAGGAGGTGAATGTGGCGGTGAGCTGAGATCATGCCATTGCACTCCAGCCTGGGCAACAAGAGTAAAATTCCATCTCAAATATATATATACATATATAAAGATAGATATGGACATTTTTAAACATTATTAGAGAAGTGTTGATTGTCCAATATTAGCCAAAAAAGTTAAAGTTAATTTCTAGACCCTGGGATCATACAAGATATGTTCTTATTCTTTCTTACACTTTCCACATCTCTCACAATGGACATCTATTATTTTTATATTTTAAAAATGTACAGTAATCATTCATGTTGAAAGCCATTTAAGACATGAAATGTATCTTTATTCCATCGAGGATCTGTACTGGGCACTCTCAAGACACAATTAAGATACAGCTTAACATGAAACTACTCAACCTGACGTGTCTACTCCAAAGCTCAGTTCTTGTTCCATTTTTTTTTTATTTTTATTTTTAAAAAATAATTAAGCAGAAGAAAGATAAAAATTCTAATTTCACTACTGTTTGTCACCTTCTCATTCATTTTTGGAGTTCAAACTACTCTAAAGTAACCGCTTCCCAGTTCCTAATGATTCAAACACAATCTATTTCTATAGAACTGAGAAACTGGAAGAGAAGTTCGCATCTAAAGCTGTCAGAGGATGCTACTTTTCAGTTTTCATTTTCTCCCTTCAATATCAAATAGTATTAACTCTAAATGGACATAATCGTTCTACAAGTAGTAGAATCTTTTTAAAAAGAGGTAGATTTCTGTGGCAATAATACAAACATGGATTTGACATACACTACCATCACCAGCTTACATATATTAACTTTTTTTTTTCTATTATATGGTTTCTTTTATTAATTTTGGGGTTTTTTTCCTTTTAGGGGAGCATCCTAATTCAAGGTTAATGGTATAAGGTACATTTTAATGTAGATTCAACTTAAGGCACATTTAACTTAGTAAAACCAGCAGAGGGGACCTGGAGCTGTTTATCCTGATATTCACACCATTGATACTCCCACTTCAGCAGAAGGGCTAAAGAGGAAACCTCTTCTTTGAGAACTGTTAGAGAAGTGAGAACTTTCCCTTCAGGGAGTCCTCCCCATCAGCTGAATGACCTTGCTTTTCCAGGCCTTCCCACTGGCTATCACTACGGAATTCACCACCTGCCTGCCCCCTTTCTCTTGCAAGGGTTACTAACAGTGATCCCATCTGGTCACCACAAAGTCAGTAGGAAACAGCTTATAGACACACTGCAAACCTAGCACCACACAAGAGCTCATCACAGTGACTGTAGTTTTATTTCCTTCTGGAAAAAGATGAACAACACTTTCTTCTCCTTTCACTGACATTCAGTTAAAAAGGATCCTGGGTGCACTCTATGACAGGGAGTAGTGGCTCTTAATGAAACTGGAACCTTCGCAGTGATTAGAGCATTTGCTCAAACCTGTAAGACTGAAGTGTGGTGTCTTGGCTTGAGTACTAACCAGATGGAAAACATCTACCTGCTGCAAATGTAGAAGGCTGCTGCACCTGCAACTGTTGCTTGAATCTTTGAGTGCTACTCATAGCTCAGCGCAGCATCCACCAGGTGAATGGGTACAACCTGCAGAAACCCAAGTGGCTCCAGGAACCCGGAACCGCCCTGCACCCTCGCCTGTCACTCAGGAGTTTCTCCATGACTTTGCAACTGCCTTACGGGGCTGATCTGATATCAGATCTGGGGTAGGGCTCTTCCCTTTTGAAATTAAGGACACCTCAGGAAGGTGTTCAGTCAGGAGATGAAAGTGGTGGTCAGGAAATAAAATGTTCGCCTGAGTGGATTTCAATTCAGTCAGTACGGACTTGCTTCACGGTCTCCCTTCCACGCCCTGTTCTTTGCCTTCTTAGCACTTATCACAGCTCATAATCAATGTGTGTTTAATCTGTCTCCTCCCACACCAGGAGCTCCAGGAACACAGGGACTGTGTCTGCCTTGCTCACCACCGAGTCCCCCACCAAAAACAGTGCCTGAACATAGCAGGCAGTCAAGAAAAGCTTGTCTGTTCATTCAACAAATGCTTACTGATGCCAATGACTGCCAAGGACTGTGTTAGGTTCCTTACCCTCAGAGGTTAACAGTCCTTGGTGGAGACAAACAATAAACAAGCAAATGGACAAACAAATGTTTATTATTACTTGTAGGGGAGACAGCTTCCATTCGACAAATAATGACTGAGTTTTTAAGTCCTTGCACACATGCATCAGTGACCAAAACAGACAAAATTCCCTCTCCTCAAGGAGCTGCCACTCAGCTCCTTCCCATTTCAGGTTCTATCTGGGCTCTTCCTGTTCCTTCCAACAAGGACCCTCTCCCCAGATCTTCCCCACGGCTGGCTCCTTTCTATTTGGGCCTGAGCTGAAATATCACCTTCTCCAAGAGGCCTTCCTTGACTACCCCTTCAAACGCACCTCCCACCCAAATCACCTACACACCACCCATTTTTTTCTTTATAACAAAACATTTTCTGGTTGACATTTTCTGATTTATTGGGTTAATGTGCCCT
This sequence comes from Plecturocebus donacophilus, assembly GCA_004027715.1. Classification (NCBI taxonomy): domain Eukaryota; kingdom Metazoa; phylum Chordata; class Mammalia; order Primates; family Pitheciidae; genus Plecturocebus; species Plecturocebus donacophilus. The sequence goes on along the minus strand of PVKP010032551.1, from coordinate 626 downwards.
CCCCAACCCCCGTAAATTCCGAAAGTACTCCAAGAGGCCTTTGTGGGATTTCATCTCCCGCTGAGCTTGGTGCCCCGAGGTAATGAAGACCACACAGGGGCGATCCTAACTAACCCGGGCAGAGAGCTGCGGACCACACAGACGGCCGGCAACTCTGGGGTCAGCCCCGCGCTCCGGGAAGCTTTGGCCGCTGAGCTGGGACGCCGGCTTTCCCGTCTGGGCAATGGGGACCAGGCGCGCCCTTCCCCAGCGCTCGCGGCGGGAGGACCCCAGCAACCTGCGGGATGGGGAGCGCCAGGAAGGCAGGTGTGGCCCGCGTCTCCTGGGCGACACTCACGTCTCGGAACTGGACCAGGCCCTTCTCGCCCAGGGCGCTGAGGCACTCGTAGGCCGTGCCCGACTGCAGGAAGAGCTGCGCCAGGCACATGGTCTCGCTCCGGAACAGGGACCCCATGGCCGGCCGGCCCGCACCCGGAGGGGCTCGACGGGCGGCGGAGACTCCGAGCCGCACGGGCCCGCACACTCAGCCGGCGCGGACCGGGCCTCGAATTCTTCCAGTGGCCTGGACGCAGCCCCGCACCATGGAGCTCCAGGATGCAGCGCCCGCCTCCGGTTCCGCTACCGCG
>PVKP010032550.1:0-25823 GCA_004027715.1 Plecturocebus donacophilus | reverse complement strand
GGGAAAATACTGAAGGAAAATATTAGATTTGATAGGTTTAAAACATAGTAAATGATAGATAACTATTGTCAGTGCTTTGGGCATACTGACTAAAAGGAATAAAGGAATTAACACAGGCTAATTTTGGAATACTTTCATGCATTTTTGGTGGCATTACCACCCTCATAAAGGTTCTGTTACTATATTTTACATAAAAATCAGTATCATCACTGTCAGAAGATACTGTGACATACCTTCAGGTAACTGAAGTTGTCCATGGAAGGTTTAAAGCCAGAGTTAATTGAAGGGAATGAAGACACACCTTTTGACTTCATGGAAAGCAAATCTGCATCTGAGATTGCCTGAAACAACAGACCAACGCATGTATTTATCATTTTCTGGATTTTTAGGCCTACTAGAAGGAGAGTAGGTTTTCGCTGAAGACAGAATTTTTATAGACACAGTCATCTGGTTTGTGTTAAGCTTCTGTTCGCAGGGAAATAGGTGGAGCAGAGTTGAGGAAGAGGCATGCATTCCAAATATAAGTGGGGTAGGAGGAAAAATTAAGGAGGGTAAATCTCTCTTTTGAGATACTTTGGGTTTTTGTATATGCTTTCTTTCCTCCTTGGAAGCCAAATTTCAGCTGCCTTCTAAGCTACCTGGGTTTAGTGCTTTTATTCTCTCTCACTAAAAGAATGTTTAAATGTGGACATAGGAAAACTAGCAGACTCTATGGTTCTGTACATAGATTGTTATTTTATTGATTAAAAAGCAGTGATCATAGCTACATTTATAATTGAAGAAATATTAAAGGTGGGCCGGGTACAGTGGCTCACATCTATAATCCCAGCACTTTGGGGAGCCAAGGCGAGCAGATAACGATGTCAAGAGATGGAAATAATTTTGGCTAACATGGTGAAACCCCATCTCTACTAAAAATACAAAAATTATTAGCTGGGCATGGTGGCGGGCACCTTTTAGTCCCAGCTACTTGGGAGGCTGAGGCAGGAGAATCACTTGAACCTGGGAAGTGGAGGTTGCGGTGAGCAGAGATTGAGACACTGCACTCCAGCCTTGTGGCAGAGCAAGATTCCTTCTCAAAAACAAAACAAACAAACAAACAAAATATTAAAGATGAAAGGGAACTTAAGAGGAAGAGTGACAAACTCTCCCTGTTTTACCTGGAACTTGCTTAGTTTTGGTATTGAGTCTCATGTCCATGGAAACCCTTCAGTCCTGAGTAAACTAGGACAGTTGATCACACTATGTAGAGATTAAATCTAGTCCAACTTGTTTTATTGCTTCTTGTTAAGTCTATTTCAAAAACCGCTTTAAAGAGATAAGAGAAATGCTATCTGCACATAAGTGTCCACAGACATTTCCAGTTTAGGAAGGAGCTGTTTAGGTTTTGCATATTTTTTTCCAGTTCTTAGAAGGCATTAACTGCATTTATTCAAACATACACATGGGTTATTGGTGATATTCTAATCATAGTAATTTAGGAAAAGGTGAGGACAATGTGACATAGGCTTGGGATATGATAAAGACAAGTTCAGAGTAATGAAAAAGAATTTTTGTGTGTTGAGCTCCAGACATAATAGGGTAAATAAGTGAATGCTTTCAGCATTGAGCAAATGGATTATATAAGCAACTAACTATCCTTACTCATCCTACACAAAGTAAATGATTGTACTGTCTTCTTAAACTTTTTCTTTGCTTTCAACAATTTAATGAAATGCAGTGTAGTGATATAGAAATAAAGGATGTGATGTAATTCATTTTTTAGTTGCACTTAACGTTATCAGAATAGCCTAGAAACCCTTCTAACTCAAAGGGTTTCTGGAACTAACATTAAAATAAGTGAGGAAGAACACAATTGTGATGTATAAAATATCTAATGAAATAGTGTTTGTGTGAAATGAGCAGGGATACTCAGCTACTATTCTAAAACCTTTATCCTTAGGGAATTTGGGTGACCACATCAGGTTAAAATGGCATTTATATATGCATTATTAAGCTACTAAAATGTATGCAAACTAGAGCAATCTTTTCTTCAGTATATTTATTTTGATATTCAGTTTATTATTTAATAAACTTTAAGAAGTATTAAAGACTTCCACACTTCATTGTGTTCATAAAGGTTTAACTTCATAATATTCACCCTTGTTGTAGATTTAATAATGTAAATTTAAGGAGCATCACATAATCCTCAAGAATTAACCCTTTTTATTAAAACATGATTACTATATTAGAGGCATATATCAACTAAAAACCCTCACTTGCATTCCATTGACTTTATGACATTACTTTCAATTCTATTGGTTGCTTTTACTGATGTTATTAGGATGGGAAAGATTTTTAACTACATTAAAATAAAAACTAATGATATGCTTTCATACTTTGGGTATAACCACTTATATTACTTTTCTCTTTCTTCACTTTGGTGCATATTCTTAATTATTTACACATATTCACTTTGTATATATGTGGAATTTCATAATTTTCAATTTAAAAATGCAAAGATCTTTCCAAAGAAATAAAGAGTAACGATCTTTCTATACAAAATTTCTTTGTCAAAATCAGTGTTTATAGATGATTTTGTACTTCTTAATGAAGGTGGCCTATGAACATACCATATGTGAATGTTTGCTAAAGCTCCATCTAGAAATTATTTTCAAAATGATTGGTAAGTTAATGGTGCTAGCAATTTGTTTCATGCTTTGTATGAAGTATATTTTGCCTAGAATTTTCTTGAAGATTTCAACAATACAATTCATCCCATTTCTTCTTTACTTTTCATTAGATATCCATGAAATAATAATATTTACTATTTTATGAAATCTATAAAGAAATAGGAACTACTTATATGAAGGAAACTAACATTTGAAGAATTAAAGATTCAATACATTTTAGATCAATAAAAATTCTAATACATAGCACTCTAAAATGTAGTGCTTACAGTAATATATTAAAAATATTATATGGCTTTATAGAATAGGATGATACATTAGAAACTGGTCTGGTGTTTCCTAAAGTGTAGTTTATGTAATGGAATATTAGTCCTTTGATATGCTCCAAGGCTAAGGACTGTGATTATATAGTTACATGAAATGCTGTATATAATATCTCTGTCTCATAGATTTAATGTGTGTGTGTGTGTTAGCTTATTAAAGATTTGATGAATATATCTAATTCTTTTAGCTTATTTATCAAACTGTGGAATAATTTTGTTCTGTAAAACCAAAATCAAACAACAACAACAACAACAAATGTCCTTCACAACCCTTCCCCAACAGCACATGGTTAATATTAATCCACTATGCAAGGTCATTGTGACTCAAGGGTACCTAATGCCTAACATGGATATTAAGGACATTAAGAACAACAACAACAAAAAAGATAAACCCATTTTCTAGGATTGAACAACTAGCTTGTAGCTACTAATAGAGCTAGAAGTAAAGCCTGTGTTTACTGACTGCCTGTGACTTCTCTGAGGCGACGGGCAAGTGAACATAACAGGACAATACCAGTGGCTAGGGGATGAGTTGCAGCAGGGTTTTGAAATGTTTTGTGCCAAGAACTAACTGAGAATCACTTGAAGGTAGAATGCTGAAATAAGATCAGATAAAGTAGTCAGTTCTCTAAAGCAAGACTGTACAGGATGAAAATTGGGTCCCGTTTGCTACCAGCTGCCTAATCTTCAGTGTGTTACATAACTTCTCTGTATCTTACTGTTCTTATCTGTAAGACTGACACTATAATCCTTCCTATATCATAGGATTTGTTGTGAGAATTAAATGAATTAATGTTTTTAAACTTGAACACATCTGGCACACAATAAACACTAAATAAATATTTTATGTATCATTTATTATTTACCCATTTATTATTTATAGCAAACAGTATGCTATCATCAAGGCAATCTAAATTGGGGTGGTATATTTAGTGTGAGAGAAGTGCATTGTACATACTACTTCAAAAATTCTTTGAGTACCAAATGGGCCTTGTGGCTATTCATTGCTTGAATCATAGTTTAGCTCTACTGAATACAATTGTTCAGCAACAGCACCTAAACATCTAAATACAGTTAAAGGTATACATATATTCTATATGAGCACATAAATGATAAAGGTTAGTAATTAAAACAAGAAGAGATGCAATTAGAAAAAAATGAGCATGATGACATTCTTAATTATTTAATGAAATATACTATTTTAGTGTAAAAGCAAAATATCATCTGAGGACTTTCTTTGGGGGAAGTAAAACTTATTTAAATCAAACCGTCTGTTTTTGTATCTTTTATCCCCAGAAGACTGTGAGTTAGCGGCAGAGATTATGCCTTGTTTATCTCTGTATATCTAGTAAGTGACACAGGGTTTGATGGGCAGTAGATATTCAGTAAGTATTAAAAGTGATAATCGAACAATCATGCTTTTGCATATACCTTGCTTCTAATTTAGACATACTGTGATAACTAACTTGAAACACATGTATTAGAACTAGCATATTATATATATATATATAATATGACTTCTGAAAACGCTTTATAAGTAGCAATAATAGTAATATCTATTGTGATAGGTCCCTGTGATCCTGGCCCTAATCTAAATACTATTTGCGTACCATCTCATTTAATCCTTATTGTATTCTAGTAAGTAGGTTTTATCAAGTGGCTGTTAGAATTGGAACCTGTGTCTGTTTGTGTTAAAGAACTATATTTTATAGCCACTATCCACCTTACATAACAATTGTTTGCATTATCTTTTCCCTAGTCTTACATTTAAGGATATTTTGCTGTAGTAATATATTTCAAATTACATTGTCAGAATATTGGGAATTTTTTTTTCCAAATTCTAGCTTGAAGTTTGGTCACTTTTCAATAAAGGTGCAGCATCTGTTTCCTTCTGAAACTGGAAATATTTTTGTGGTTACATATTTTATAGCTGATATTGTAATATCTAAATTGTCATTTGGAGTCAAAATACTTGGGGCACTGAGTATAGTAATTAGCCATGTAGACAACTCATAGTGCATATGCTCTTTTTTCTGTGGACTACTGGGTATGCATATTCTGAGACACAGAAGTCTTCATAGCTGTTTTTCATTTATAGGAGAAAAAACGTTTATAAATACCTTTGAGGTGTATCTTTTACCTTGTAATGTGACTTAGAAAAGCATCCACTTTTAAACTCACAGGATCAAGGGTAACTCTAAAATAACAATAACAGGTGTGCTTTTTTTTTCCTGTGGTAGCTACATTTTAAAACGTTGCACGTAAAATGGATATTTATAAATTCAACTGTAAATTCACAGCTCCTATTTTAAAGTGAGAAATACTGCATTGCTAACAGACCTGCTTGAAACTGTCAATCATCTGACCATCCCTGTCTTAACTTACTGTCAGACCACTGAGGCTACCTCCACTCTTGCCAAAACATGCTACTACCAGAGCCAAAGTCATCACTATAGGTACAGATGACAAACCTGTAAGTATTTGAGGCTGCACAGCTATAACAGTAGTAAAGGTGCTGGATTATGTATTTATGCTCATGCTGACCCTATAGCATCAGCAGCTCTAAAGATGCTTTTGGCTCTAGTTCTGGTAGTAGTCCGTTTGGCACAAGAGATATTGACAGCAGTCATGTTACATGCTGCAGTGAAGCAGCTTTGGCTGATAGAATGAGGGCTCTGGTAGTGATACTTCTAACAACTGTAAGCTCCTCAAGGTCAGGACCCTTGTCCTCTTACCTGTATCTGCTTCTCTAGCCAACAAAGCAAGGAGTAAATGCTGAACATTTATGTATTAAACAAATAAGCAAAGTAGCACCCCCTGGAGCAGTGGCTGCCTTGACTTAGGCAGTGGCCAACAAGAAGGTGATCTAGGATTCAGAAGCAGTTTTCATTCAGAGGTAGTCCAGGTCCAGAGTGGGCTATGTCTCTAATTAATTACCAAGCAGAGGTATTGGCCATGGAAGATACTCCTACTGCAGTGGCAACCTCTATAATGGCTACAAGAAGAGAATATAGTGAATTGGATGACACCTTGATCATGAATCATAAATGAGCCCATGCAGAGCCCATGCAGAGTGCCTAGCATTTTCCAGTGCTGGAAAATCGAGAACCAGATAGTGACTCATGACCTCTTCTAGGGCTGTTTATATGATTTTAGATGGATCTGTCTCCATGATTCTGCTAATGCTAAACTTTAAAAATAACAAACATATTTGGAGCTGGAAATATGCAACTGTGGCTGAAAGAGTAGGTGAACTATCAGAAAAAAACAGGTGAAACTTACATATTTTTATGGAAGATTGTAGTCATGTTAATTGTGGATTATGACACAGAATGAAGTGAATTCCTTGCTGAATCATCCATAACAGCGGTTCCAAACTCTAATATGTGTTCAGATCATTTGAGATCTTGTTAAAGTGCAGACTCTGAATCATTAATCTAGGGTGGGGTCTGAGATTCTGTGTATTCATATAAGCTCTAGGTTATGTGGATGCTGCTGATTCATAGGTTCGTCTCAGTAGGAAGGTTTAAGATACTCAAATTCTGAATCTTTAAGATGCCTGGGTTTCAGTCCTACAGATTCTGATTTAATTCGCAAGGGACGTGGTCTGGACATGAGGATTTGTAAAAGCGCTTTAAGAGATTCCAAGATTCCTATGTGCAGGGCAGTTGGAGAATTGATACACCGTGACTGGTTTCAACTTACTTTTGAGAAGAAATATTCATTTTAAACAACTAATCCTACATGTTTTTTATATGCAGGTTGCAACAATCTACAAGGATCCAAGTATTGGAAATTTTATACACATAGCAGTGGTAAAATTAGTTATTATTCACCGTGAGCAGGTAAGAAACCAGTCTAAAATTAGTAACCTTAGCTGTAGTAAGCTTTTAGTGAGAATACATAGAGATTATGGAACTCTTATTAGAAATTGGGTATTTTAAAAATTTACTTTAAAAACTTGATTTGAAAAGAAATGAGATTACCCTTACTTGTTGTGATGGAAATAAAATAGAATGACAACAGTGTTTAACTGAGCATAGGAAGTAACAAAAATGAATAAACGATTCAAGAATAAAAGATTAAAAACCTTAGTATTCATTTTTATAATCCTAATATCAGAGGATTTAAAATATAGCAGTTTTTAAAAGTGTCTTCTTCCTAAATATTGGATGGTTATATTAAGAAGATCTAATTAGATTCAGTTTTTGTCTTAATGTTTTAGATATTGCTAATATTTTTTAGAGTTAATATATGAAGAATAGATGCTGTCACTCCCTCATTTGCCTGTGAGAATGCAGTTTGATAACTTGTGCAGATGCTGATAAAGTTGGAAGGAAAAGAAGACATTAATATTTTGACATAGTATTGCTTTGCTTATTTTGCATAGGAAGGACCAGTCATTAATTATGATGGTGGTGCCACGTTAAGCAAATTTTGTTCATGGCAAAAAACTCAGAATGTCCTTGATGATGCTCACCCTTCCCACCATGACACTGCTGTTCTTATCACTAGGTATGATTATAGAAATAACTCTTCTCATACAATATTTTACTCTTCCCCTCCTGCGTGACTAATACTTCTTATTATCTTCATTCTTTGTTAATAATACACAGAAGTGTTCTATAAGAACTTGTATTACAAAAGAAACTATCAAATAAAGGCATTCTTCTATTTTTTCAAAACAGAATATTAGTTCTCTAGGAAATTAGCAATGTCAGGTTGCTGAGTAGTGGTTCGATCTAACAAAACAACTTCCTTATGATATTAGTGACAGAATGAGATAATTAAGAAATTAACATAGTTATGGAACTCAGAGCAGATTTTGTTCATTCCCTCTTGATGTTTCAGTTGCTTGGAAAGAACAACTTTGTTCTTTCATTTGTCCACTTTTTGGACTCCCTGTGCTTTAAAAAATGTATTTTTCTGTTCCTTGTTTTGATGCTTAATGCATGCCTTAATTACCATGCTGCCTTTGCTAGAGTTGTTTTCAAATCTACTTATTTATATGAAAAACAGCTTCTGCTATTATAAAGTTATTATTCATTTTACAAGAGCAACTATACATTGTTAATTCACACCTTTGTTTCAGCAACAGTAATACTACAAGAATATATAAATCCTAGGTTTGATATTTGGTTGGCTAACCAAATAAATCCTTTACTTGGGCATCAAACTCAAAGAAATATCAGCTTTCTAGAATCCTGAAATTAAAAGCTAATTTAGCCAATGTAAAATAGCTAACATGTGGTTCATGGACAGTCATGTGTTGCTTAATGATGGGGACACAGTCTGAGAAATGCACCATTAGGTGATTTAGTCTTTATACAAATATCATAGAGTGTATTTATGCAAACCTAGATGTTGTAGCTTACTACGCACCTAGGCAATATGGTATAGCATGTTGGTCCTAGGCTACAAGCCTGTACAACATATTACTATACTGAATACTATAGACATTTGTAACACAATGATATGCATTTGTGTATCTAACCATATCTAAACATAGAAAAGGTACAGTATAAATATTATAATCTTATAGGACCAATGTCATATATGCAGTCCATCGTTGACTGAAACGTTATGCAGTGCATGGCTGTACTTTAATCTCTTTTCAAAACTAAAGCAGAATTGATTAAATTTTATACATAGTATTATATTATTTATTGTCCATGGTACTGCCCTGGATTATAGTTAGAAGCCAAGCAGCAGAGATTGGAGCTAGCAGATTAAATATCGGAGGAAGAAAGGGCTATGAGAAAGAGGTGATTAGAAAGGAGACATGAGAACTGTCAAACTGAATGGCCATGGACTAAGTAATGCAGAAGCAAAAATAAACAAACAAACAAAAAAACAAAACTTAAAAAGCAACTTGGTAACAGCTGAGCACTCCATCATTTTGCATAAGAAAATGATAACTGAAGCTCATGATGATGTTGAATCATCATGAGGGTAAACTATATATTATATATACTTTGTAAATAAAAGCAGAGACATTAAAAACATTCTAGTGTTTCATTGAACTTGGTTAATGATTCAACTATTTACAACACTCATTATATAGTACATACTGCTTATTGATGTGTATAAATGGTGCATTACTCTAGGTTTAGACTTTTTGAGATGTTAATATGAACTATATTTTAAAAGTTTGTGGTAGTAGTCATGTCATTGTTAAAGCTTCTTTATTTTTATTTTGACTTGTTGCAAAAAATATTTTCCAAAAATGCTTCAAAATAAATCTTTTATTTTAAGGCAAGACATTTGTTCATCTAAAGAGAGCTGTAACATATTAGGTAAGTTATTTTGTTAATTAAGTTTATCTTATGTAATTATTTATTGAATTATTTAAAATAATGTTTAGGCTAATTTCCATTTATTTTACATTTTAGTAATTTTGATTAATTATTTTGATAAATTATTACACTTGTCACTGTTATTTCATTCTGCTGCTGTAAATTTAACAAAATAACAAGAACTAAGATTTATTTGCAAATTACTAAATATCAAATGCTGTGCATGAGAAATAATACATAATCACCTATATATCAGTTTAAAGGGAAATAATAAAATGAATAGCCATGAATTCACTACTAGATTCAAGATAGAATTTTGTCACTACTATTGTGTGGTCTGTGCCATTTTCCATCTCTCTGCTTTTCCCAATGAGGTAGCCAATAGTTTGAATTTTGTATTTACCAATCCCTTCTGTCTTTTGAAAAATAGTTTTATTACATATATATGTATTCCTAAACAAAAATTACTTTTGCTTCTTTTTGAATTCTGTAGTTGAAGTTTATGCATTTTCACTGTTATATAGTATTTTATCTATAGTTTATATATCCATATCACTTTGGGGTATATTTGGGCTGATTCCACTTTTTTGTACCGTGAACTTCACTGGAAGAGCTAGGGTATATTCCTAGGATTCAGATGCCTGTGCCACTAAGTGAGCTAATATTCACATTTATATGATATAACAAATTATTTTCTAAAGCAGTTATACCAATTTATACATTTATTAATAAACATTCCTTTTGATTATATCTTTATAAATACTGGGTATCTTCAGATTTCTCATTTTTTTTCCCCAGTCTAAATGTAATATATTTTGTTACCATTAGAATTTTTATTTTCCTTATTACTAATGGATTCAAGCATCTTTTCATATATTTATATTTCTTTTTCTGTAAGAAATGAAATAAATGAAATAAACATTGCCCATTTTTTTTGTGCTGTGGTATTTGTTGCTTTCTTACTGCTTTTCAGGTATTCTTTATAACATCTTGACACCAAACCCTTTGTGATATTACAGATATCTTTTAGCAGTTTGTTGCTTTGTTTTTATTCTTATATGTGTGAAAATATATAATGTTGCTGAATTTGTAAACCTATTCTTTTAGAGTTAGCTTTTTTGTTTCTTATGTGTAACTAAAGGTCTAAACATATTATCCTGTTTTCTTGTAAATATCTTAAAATTTTTCCTTTAACATTTAAATCTCTAATCCATTGGGGTAATTTTTTGATATTGTATCAGATAGAGATCTAGTTTTATTAGTTCCTTTTTTAAAAATTCAAATAAATATCCTTTATTAAGGAAAAAAGGAATATTGTTAAGCACCAAAACTGTATGTTGTTACATTGCATGTACAATAAGTGAGAGGTGATTGCAGTATGTGGTGTACTAGTACTTAACTCTGAAGTTATGTACAACAAATGGGAAATACAAAGCAGTACAATGTAATAACTACAATGTAGAAAATTTGCACTAAAGAGCCAAAGGCAACAGTCAAAACAATGATTGGAAATTTCATAGTATTGCTATAAGTGCTTGTTTAGTTTTTTCTTTATACTTTTAATACATTAGAATGTTAAGTACACTTAAGTATTGTAAATTTGCAAGAGTTGGCATTTACGCTATGCACACTGTCTATTTAATGTAATGGTATTAAAGCAATCCTATAGCCCAAGTACAATGTGCTTCTGTTTTGCTTCTACCTTTATAATATTGTACAAAGCTAGTAAATGGTGAATGCCTTTATGATTTTTATTTACCCAGAAATGGTATAAAACATGTCAGTCTCCTTAGCTCTAATGGGTATTATTCATGCAAAATGATATGTAGTCTTGCAGTTTTTTTATAAACTTATATTATGGTTTCACACTTGGTAAGACATACGCTACAATGAGAAGTTCAACAAAGTAGTGGAAATTCTATCAAGTTCGAAATCACTGTGTGGGTTGCATCATCTACATGCACAGACAAGGGGAAAACCACCTTTTGATTATGGAGACTTTTTAAAACCAACATAATTAGTATTTGGAAAAGCTGGAATAACCTGTTATACCTCTTAGTGGTTAACCATAGAACATATAAGTTAAAAAAAAAAGGCCAAAAATTTTCCTTGTTAAACTTGAACTATATAACCACATCCATACCTTTTGTTTCCATCTAAACATTACTTTTTAATATCTTTCCTTCCCTCTCTCAGCTCTCCAAATTGAATCACTCTTAAAAATCAATTGTACCTGATTAAAAAAAAAATACACAAAAACAAAAACTCCCATTCTTCTAACCCTCAAAAAAAAAAAAAAACAACTGCTTTGAAATCATTGTGAAGTTACATTCATAATCATTTTTATTTGAATAACCAACTCCCTAAACCATATACATTGAATATACATTGAATAATTCCTCACTTTTTCTTAGAATCTGCAATGTCATATATAAAATTTGCATACCTATAGCTTAGCTCCCATTTATAAGTGAGAACATGCAGTATTTGGTTTTTGATTCCTGAGTAACTTCATTTAGAATAATGCCTCCAGTTCCATCCAAATTGCCACAAAAGACATTATTTCATTATTTTTTTGTGTCTGAGTAGCAGTCCATAGCCTATACATACCATCTTTTCCTAGCTCACTCATCAGTTGAGCAAAGTATTTTTGCATTTGTGAATTGTGCTCAGATAGCATACGTGTGCAGGTGTCTTTTTTATATAGTGACTTTTTCTTTGGGTAAATACCCAGTAGCGGGATTACTGGATCAAACGGTAGATCTATTTTTAGTTCTTTGATTACTCTCCATACTATTTGCCGTAGAGGTTATACTAACTTACATTCTTATCAGCAGTGTATAAGCATTTCTTTCTTTCTTTTTTCTTTCTTTCTTTTTTTTTTTTTACCACATATATGCCAATATCTGTTGTTTTTAACTTTATAATAATGGACTTTCTGGTTGGGGTAAGGTGGTATCTCATTGTGGTTTTAATTTGCGTTTTCCTGATGATTAGTAATGTTGAGCATTTTTTCATTTGTTTGTTGGCCAATTGTGTATCTCCTTTGAAAAATGTCTGTTCATGTCCTTTGCTCACTTTTTAATGGGATTATTTGTTTCCTTGCTGATTTGTTTGAGTTTCTTGTAGATTCTGTATATTAGTCCTTTGTCAGATGCATAGTGTGCAAATATTTTCTCCAACTTTGTGTTGTCTATTTACTCTGATGATTATTTCTTTTACTGTGCAGAAGGTTTTTAATTTAATCAGGTCCCATTTATTTATTTATTTATGGTTTTATCTGCTTTTGGGGTGTTAATTATAAATTTTTGTTTAAAAAATATATTTTATTGCACTTTAGGTTCTGGGGTACATGTGTAGAACATGCAGGATTGTTGCATAGGTACATACATGGCAATGTGGTTTGCTGCCTCCATCCCCGTCACCTATATCTGACATTTCTTCCCATATTATCCCTCCCCAACTCCCTAACCCTGCTGTCCCACCCCTAGTCCCTCACAACACACACCAGTGTGTGATACTCCCATCCCTGTGTCCGTGTGTTATCATTGTTCAACACCCTCCTATGAGTGAGAACATGCAGTGTTTGATTTTCTGTTCTGTGTCAGTTTGCTGAAAACGATGGTTTCCAGATTCATCCATGTCCCTACAAAGGACACAAACTCATCATTTTTTATAGATGTGTAGTATTCCATGGTGTATTTGTGCCACATTTTCCTTGTCCAGTTTATCATCAGTGGGCAGTTGGGTTGGTTCCAGGTCTTTGCTGTTATAAACAGTGCCACAATGAACATTTGTGTTCATGTGTCTTTATAACAGAACAATTTATAATCCTTTGAATATATACCCAGTAATGGGATTGCTGGGTCAAATGGAATTTTTATTTCTAGGTCTTTGAGGAATGGCCACACTGTCTTCCACAATGGTTGAACTAATTTACACTCCCACCAACAGTGTAAAAGTGTTCCTATTTCTCCACATACTCCAGCATTTGTTGTCTCCAGATTTCTTAATGATCGCCATTGTAACTGACATGAAATGATATCTCAATGTGGTTTTGATTTGCATTTCTCTAATGACCAGTGATGATGAGCATTTTTTCATATGTTTGTTGGCCTCATATATGTCTTCTTTTGAAAAGTGTCTGTTGATATCGTTCACCCACTTTTGAATGGGTTTGTTTGCTTTTTCTTTGTAAATTTTTTTTTAGCTCTTTGTAGATTCTGGATATTAGCCCTTTGTCAGATGGGTAGATTGCAAAAATTTTTTCCCATTCTGTTGGTTGCCAGTTCACTCTAATGATTGTTTCTTTTGCTGTGCAGAAGCTCTGGAATTTAATTAGATCCAATTTGTCTATTTTGACTTTTGTTGCCATGCTTTTGCTGTTTTAGTCATGAAGTCTTTGCCTATGCCTATGTCCTAAATGGTTCTGCCTAGGTTTTTTTCTAGGGTTTTTTATGGTGTTAGGTCTTATGTTTAAGGCTTTAGTCAATCTGGAGTTAATTTTAGTGTAAGGTGTCAGGAAGGGGTCCAGTTTCTGCTTTCTGCACATGGCTAGCCAGTTTTCCCAACACCATGTATTAAACAGGGAATCCTTTCCCCATTGCTTGTTTTTGTCAGGTTTGTCAAAGATCAGATGGTTGTAGATGTATGGCATTGCCTTCAAGGCCTCTGTTCTGCTCCATTTGTCTATATCTCTGTTTTGGTGCCAGTACTATGCTGTTTTGATTACTGTAACCTTGTAGTATAGTTTGAAGTCAGGTAGTATGATGCCTCCCGCTTTGTTCTTTTTGCTTAGAATTGACTTGGCTATGGGGGCTCTCTTTTAGTTCCATATGAAGTTTAAGGTGGTTTATTCCAGTTCTGTGAAAAGGGTCATAGGTAGCTTGATGGGGATAACATTGAATCTATAAATTACTTTGGACAGTATGACAATTTTCACAATGTTGATCCTTCCTAAACATGAGCATGGAATGTTTTTCCATCTATTTGCATCCTCTCTTATTTCCTTGAGCAGTGATTTATAGTTTTCCTTGAAAGGTCTTTTATAGCCCTTGTTAGTTGTATTCCCAGGTAGTTTATTCTCTTTGTGGCAATTGTGAATGGCAGTGTGTTCTTGATTTGGCTCTCCTTAATTCTGTTATTGGTGTATAGGAATGCTTGTGATTTCTGCACATTAATTTTGTATCCTGAGACTTTGCTGAAATTGCTTATCAGTTTCAGATTTTGGGCTGAGACAGTGGGATCTTCTAAATATGCAATCATGTCATCTGCAAATAGAGACAATTTGACTTCCTCCTTTCCCAATTAAATACTCTATTTCTTTTTCTTGCCTGATTGCTCTGGCTAGAACTTCCAATACTATATTGAATAGGAGTGGTGAGAGAGGGCATCCTTGTCTAGTGCCAGATTTCAAAGGGAATGCTTCCAGTTTTTGTCCATTCAGTATGACATTGGCTGTGGGTTTGTCATAAATAGCTTTTATTATTTTGAGATACGTTCCGTTGATACCTAGTTTATTGACAGTGTTTAGCATAAAAGGCTGTTGAACTTTGTCAAAGGCCTTCTGTGCATCTATTGAAATAATCATGTGGTTTTTGCCTTTGTTCTGTTTATGTGGTGAATTATGTTTATAGACTTGCATACATTGAATCAGCCTTGCATCCCTGGGATAGAGCCTACTTGATCGTGTTGGATAAGCTTTTTGATGTGCTGTTGCAATCAGTTTGCCAGTTATTGAAGAGTTTTGCATCTATGTTCATCATGGATATTGGCCTGAAGTTTTCTTTTCCTGTTGAGTCTCTGCCAGGTTTTGGTATCAGGATGATGTTGGTCTTATAAAATGATTTGGGAAGGATTCTCTCTTTTTGGATTGTTGGAATAGTTTCAGAAGGAATGGTAACAGCTCCTGTTTGTATGTCTGATAGAATTCAGCTGTCAACCCATTTGGACCGGGGCTTTTTTGGGTGGTAGGCTATTAATTGCTGCCTCAACTTCAGCCCTTGTTATTGGTCTATTCAGGGTTTCGATTTCTTCCTGGTTTAGTCTCGGGAGGGTGCAAGTGTCCAAGAATTTATCCATTTCTCCCAGGTTTACTGGTTTATGTGCGTAGCATTGTTTGTAGTAATCTCTGATGGTAGTTTGTATTTCTGTGAAATTTGTGGTGATATCCCCTTTATCGTTTTTTATTGCATCTATTTGATTCTTCTCTCTTTTCTTTTTTATTAATCTGGCTAGCGGTCTGTCTATATTGTTGATCTTTTCAAAAAACAAGCTCCTGGATTTACTGATTTTTTGAAGGGTTTTTTGTGTCTCTATTTCCTTCAATTCTGCTCCGATCTTGGTTATTTCTTGTCTTCTGCTAGCTTTTGAGTTTTTTGATCTTGCTCCTCTAGCTCTTTCAATTTTGATGCTAGGGTGTCGATTTTAGATCTTTCCTTGCTTCTTATGTGGGCATTTATTGCTATAAATTTTCCTCTACATACTGCTTTAAATGTGTCCCAGAGATTCTGGTATGTTGTGTCTTTGTTCTTGTTGGTTTCAAAGAATGTCTTTATTTCTGCCTTCATTTCATTGTTTATCCAGTCAACTTTCAAGAGTCAGTTTTTCAGTTTCCATGAAGTTGTGCAGTTCTGAGTTAGTTTTTGAATCCTGAATTCTAATTTGATTGCACTGTGGTCTGATAGACTGTTTGTTATGATTTCCGTTCTTTTGCTTTTGCTGAGGAGGGATTTACTTCCAATTATGTGGTCAGTTTTAGAGTGGGTGTGATGTGGTGCTGAGAAGAATGTATATTCTGTGGATTTGGGGTGGAGAGTTCTGTAAATGTCTAATAGGTTTGTTTGGTCCATATATGAGTTTAAGTCCTGGATATCCTTGTTAATTTTCTGTCTCATTGATCTGTCTAATATTGATAGTGGGGTGTTAAAGTCTCCCACTATTATTGTGTGGGAGTCTAAGTCCCTCTGTAGGTCGTTAAGAACTTGCTTTATGTATCTGGGTGTTCATATATTGGGTGCGTATATATTCAGGATTGTTAGCTCATCTTGTTGCATTGATCCTTTCACCATAATGTAATGCCCTTCTTTGTGTCTTTTGATCTTTGTAGGTTTAAAGTCTATTTAATCAGAGACTATGATTGCAACTCCTGCTTTTTTTGTTGTTGTTCTCTATTTGCTTGGTAAATTTTCCTCCATCCCTTTATTTTGAGCCTATGTGTATCCTTGCACGTGAGATGGGTTTCCTGAATACAACACAACAATGGGTTTTGACTTTTTATCCAATTTGCCAGTTTGTGTCTTTTGATTGGGCCATTTAGCCCATTTAAATTTAAGGTTAATATTGTTATGTGTGAATTGGATCATGCCATTTTGATGCTAGCCAGTTGTTTTGCCGATTAGTTCATGCAGTTTCTTCATTATGTCGATGCTTTTTACCATTTGGTATGTTTTTGGAGTGGCTAGTACTGGTTGTTCATCTCTATGTTTAGTGCTTCTTTTACAAGCTCTTGTGAAGCAGGCCTGGTAGTGATGAAATCTCTCAGCAATTGCTTGTTCATAAAGGATTTTATTTCTCCTTCACTTATGAAGCTTAGTTTGGCTGGATATGAAATTCTAGGTTGAAAGTTCTTTTCTTTAAGGATGTTGAATATTGGCCTCCACTCTCTTCTGGCTTGTAGGGTTTCTGCCGAGAGATCCACTGTGAGTCTGATGTGCTTCCCTTTGTGGGTAACCTGACCTTTCTCTTTGGTTGCCCTTGGCATTTTTCCCTTCATTTCAACCCTGGTGAATCTGATGATTACGTGCCTTGGGGTTGCTCTTCTTGAGGAATATCTTTGTGGTGTTCTCTGTATTTTCTGGACTTGAATATTGGCCAGCCTTGCTAGTTTGGGTAAGTTCTCCTGGATAATATCCTGAAAAGTGTTTTCCAGCTTGGATTCATCCTCCCCATCGCATTCAGGTACACTGATCAAACGTAGATTAGGTCTTTTCACATAATCCCATATTTCTTGGAGGCTTTGTTCACTTCTTTTTACTCTTTTTTTTTCTATTCTTGCCTTCTTGTTTTATTTCATTGAATTGATCTTCAATCTCTGATATCCTTTCTTCTGCTTGGTCAATTCAGCTATTGAAACTTGTGTATGCTTCACAAAGTTCTCATGTTGTGTTTTTCAGTTCCATCAGGTGATTTATATTCTTCTCTAAGCTGTTTGTTCTTTTAGCGTTTCATCAAACCTTTTTTCAAGTTTCTTAGTTTCTTTGCATTGAGTTAAAACATGTTCTTTTAGCTCAGAGAAGGTTGTTATTACCCACCTTGTGAAGCCTGTTTCTATGAATTCATCAGACTCATTCTCCATCTAGCTTTGTTCCCTTGCTGGTTAGGTATTGTGATCTCTTGGATGAGGAGAGGCATTCTGGTTTTGGGTGTTTTAATCCTTTTTGGATGAAAACATGGTTTCTTCCCATCTTTGTGGATTTATCTACCTGTGGTCTTTGTAGTTGGTGACTGTTGGATGGGGTCTCTGAGTGGATGTCCTTTTTGTTGATGATGAAGTTATTTCTGTTTTTTAGTTTTTCTTCTAACAGTCAGGCCCCTCTGCTGTAGGACTGCTGGAGGTCCCCTGCAGACCCTGCTTGCTTGTGAATCACCTGCAGCAGCTGCAGAACAGTTAGGGTTGCTGCCAGTTTCTTTTTCTGTTGTCTTTGTCCCAGAAAGATACCCGCCAGATGTCAGCCTGAGCTCTCCTTTATGAGGTGTCTCTTTGAATATACAGGGGTCAGGGAGCTGCTTGTGGAGACTGTCTGTCTCTTATAGGAACTCAAGTGCTGATCTGTGAGTTCCATTGTTCCATTCAGAGCTGCTGGGCAGGTACATTTAAGTCTGCTGCAGCAGAGCTCATAACCGCCTTTTTTGTCCCCGGTGCTCTGTCCTGGGAATGTGGGACTTTATCTGTCCTGAGAATGTGGGACTTTATAAGTTGCTGATGTTCTGCTGCCTTTTTTTCAGAGATGCCCTGCTCAGATAGGAGTTAGCCTAGTCACAGTCTGGCAGCAGAGGCATTGCTGAACCACCGTGGGCTCTGCCCAGCTGCTGTGTGAACTTTGCTGTTTTGTTTATAGAGGTATAGTTAGAACTGCCTTGGTAATGGCTGTCTGCCTAAGTCATGGCAGATTACCTCAGTAATGGCGGAGTGCCTTGGCAATGGTGAACTGTCTCAGTAATGGCGGACTGCCTTGGTAGTGGTTGACTGCCTGGGTAATGGCAGATGCCCTTCCACCCACAGAGCTAGACCATCCCGGCTCCATCTCTGCTTGCTGTGAAAGTCTCAATCTAGAATGTTTCAGATTACTGGTCTTTGTAGGAGTGGGACCAGCCAACCAGATCACCAGTCTCCCTGTTTCAGCCTGCTTTTTTTCAGTTTAATGGGTGAGTCTGTCTCCCAGGTGTTCCAGGTGCCAGTTGAAACGGCCACCTAGATTTGCGTGAGTTTTTGTGCGAAACCCCGCTACGCTGGCTGAAACGGTTGTGCTGGAGACTCGTGGCGCTTTTCTGCCCGGGAATCTCCTGGTCTGTGGGCAGTAAAATCTTGTTTGGAAATTCAGTGACCACTCACCCTCTGTGTTCTTGCTAGGAACTTTACTCCAGAGCTGTTCCTATTCAGCCACCTTGGATCTCCCATAAATTATTTGCCTGTGTCAATATCAAGAAGAGTTTTTCCCAGGTTTTCTTCTGGAATTTTTATGGTTTCAAGTCAGATTTATGTCTTTAACCCATTTTGATTTGATTTTTATATAAGGTGAAAGATTGGGATCCAGTTTCATTCCTCTACATGTGGCTATCCAACCTTCCCACCATCATTTATTAAACAGAGTATCATTTCTCCAATTTATGTTTTTGTGTGCTTTGTCAAATATCAGTTAGTTCTAGGTATTTAGCTTTATTTGTGGGTTTTCTCTTCTGTTCCATTGGTCTATGTGCCTGATTTTGTACTAGTACCATACTGTTTTGGTTATTTTAGCCTTGTAGTATAGTTTGAAGTTGGGTATGTGTTGCCTCCAGATTTATTCTTTTTGCTTAGGATTGCCTTGGCTACTGGGCCCCTTTTTGGTTCCATATGAATTTTAGAATGTTGTTTTCTAATTCTTTGAGAAATGATATTGATATTTTGATATAAATGCATTGAATCTGTAGATTCTCTTTGGCAATATGGTCATTTTCATTGATAGTGATTTTTCCAATCTGTGAGCATGGGACGTGTTTGTATTTGTTTCCTAGTTATTCATCTATACTTTCTTTCAGTAATGTTTTATATTTCTCGTTGTAATTTTTCACCTCCTCACTTAATTGTATTCTTAGGTATTTTATTTTTTGCAGCTGTTTTAAAAGAGATTAAGTTCTTGATTTGATTTTCTGCTTGGTTGATTTTGGTGTACACTAGTGCTACTGATTTGTGTATGTTGATTTTGTAACCTGACTTTACTGAATTCATTTATCAGATCTAGGAGTCTTTTGGAGGAGTCTATAAGATGGTCTAGATATATGATCATATCATCAGTGAACAGAGATAGTTTGACTTCCTCTCTTCCAATGTGGGTGCCCTTTATTTCCTTCTCTTGCCTGATCACTCTGGCTAAGACTTCTATTAATATGTTGAATAGACGTGGTAAAAGTGGGCATTTTTGTCTTATTCTTGTTCTCAAGGAGAATGCTTTCAGCCTTTTCCTGTTCAATATATTGTGGCAGTGGGTTTGTCATATATGACTTTTATTATTTTGAGATATGTTCTTTCAATGCCTAGTTTGTTGAGGATTTTTTTTTTTTATCATAAAGGGATGCTGGATTTTGTCAAGTTCTTTTTCTGCATCTATTGAGATGATCATAAGTTCTTGTTTTTAATTCTGTTTATGTGATGAATCACATTTATTGACTTGTGTATGTTGAACCATCCCTGCATCCTTAGCATTAAACCTCCTTGATCATGGTGAATTGTTTTTTTGATACACACTTCAGTTTGCTAGTATCTTGCTGAGGATTTTTCTATCTATATTCATCAGGGACATTGTTCTGTATGTCCTTTCTTGGCTTTGGTGTCAGGGCAATACTGGCTTTATATAATGAGTTAAGGAGGATTCTCTCCTTCATCTTTTATAATAGTTTCAGTAGAAATACTAATTCTTCTTTGAATATGTGGTCGTATTCAGTAGTGAATTGACTCTGGGGTTCTTTCCTTCATGTTTACGTTAGATAGTCTGATGACTATAAGCCTTGGTGATATCCATTTTGCAATGATTTTATCAAGAGTTCCTTGAGCTTCTTGTATCTGAATGTCTAAATTGCCAGGGAAGTTTTCCTCAGTTATTCCCCCAAATATATTTTACAAAATTTTTGATTTTTTTCTCCCGTAGGGACATTATAATTCTTAGGTTTTGCCATTTTACGTAATCTCATATTTCTTGGAGACTTTGTTCATTTCTTTTCATTCTTCTTTTTTTTTTTTAATTTGTCTGATTGGGTTAATTTGAAAGCCTTTTCTTTGAGCTCTGAAATTATCTCTTCTACTTGTTCTAGTCTATCGTTAAAACTTTGCACTGCACTTTCTAGTTTCCTAAATGTGTCTTTCATTTCCAGAAGTTTGGATTCATTTTTATTTAAAATATTTATCTCTTTAGAATATTTTTTATTTATATTCTAAATTTTAAAAACATCCTGTGTTGGTTTTCACCTTTCTATTGTATCTCCTTGAGTTACTTAAAAATCAACCTTTTGGATGCTTTATCTGTTATTTCAAATATTTCATTTTGGTTCGCATCCACTTCTGGAGAGTTAGTATGATCTTTTGGGGGTAGTATAGAACTCTATTCTTGATACTGCCAGAATTATTTTTCTGGTTCCTTCTCATTTGGGTAGACTATTTCTTCTAATTACTTTTGTATTTATTTTTGATTCAATTGTTTTTTTTTTTTTTAGAATTTAATATTTCCTCCTTGAGGATGTGCCTTTAATGTTCATAGTTTATTGTCCCCTAGCTTCGGTTCTGGGTGCTTTCAGTGGTAGACTCAGTATGAGTTCCATGGTTATAGAGAATCTTCATGCAATGGGCTTCTCAGATGCTGGTTGTAATAGTGAGGTGTTGGATCTATGAGCAGGTTCCCTGTCTCCTATGTGGCTGGAATGAAAGAAGTCTCATGAAGCTTATCTTCTTGCCCCATTAGGTGTGCACTTTAAAAAGGGTTTTGTTTTGTTTTTTGTTTTTGAGACACAGTCTCACACTGTCACCTGGACTGGAGTGCAATGGCATGATTTCGGCTCACTACAACCTCTTCCTCCTGGGTTCACATGATTCTTTTGCCTCAGCCTCCTGAGTAGCTGGGATTACAGGCACACATCACCACACCTGGCTAATTTTTTAGTAGAGACGGGGTTTCACTATGTTGGCCAGACTCATCTCAAACTCCTGACCTTGTGATCTACCAGCCTCAGCCTCCCAAAGTGCTGGGATTACAGGCTTGAGCCACCACACCCGGCCCTAAAAAGTGTTTTATGCCAATATTTTATTCACTGGATTGAATAGTTCATGCATCAGGCCAATAAGAGGTGCCCATGGGTAAAAACTGGCTGTGGCTAAAGCAGGTGAGTAGACATCTGAGACTTGACAGAGCAGGTTGGGGAAGCAGCACTGGTATTTTCAAGGGGCAGAGAGGGAGCCACAATGATTCTCTTTGCAAGCCAGCTGGAAAGCGATCCACTGCCCAGCCACATTCCTGACCCAGTGTTCTGGCTATTCAGATCAGACAAACACCTCATTTCATTTTTAGGAATGCTAGTGTTCCATTTAGAGAGGGGTTGTGACACTACCTCTTGTGCAGGCCTGGACTTGGAGGGTGCTCCTCCTGTGGGGATGTCATCACCCCGAAGTACTCCAGAAAGACTCTCTCCAGATGGAGAGGGGGAGAAGTCCCCTTCTTCAAGACACTTCATGAGCACCAGGGCTGCCTGACTGTTGGGGTAGAGCTACAGATTTTCCCCCACTGAGCTTAGTACTATACCTATGCCTCTGCTGAAAATCCCCACAGGTGGAAAATTCAGGGACTCATGGCCTCCAGTCTGGTTTCTTTTGTCTTATGGGGTGTTCCCTTAATGTGGTGCATCCCCCTTCCCCTTAGAAGGAGCAGTCCCTGAGAGCCAGACTACTGTGAATCCTGCTGTTTCTCTGGGTCTAGCTGCCCAGTGAGGCTGCCACAACCCAGGTTGGTGCTTGGGAATATGCAAGGGGTCAAGAAATGTGGCCTGTACTCTAGTTTTCCAGTAACAGGTACCAGTGCCAGCTCTGATGGAGGTGGAAGAGGAGTAAGGTAGACTCAGAGATTTCCTTCATTATAAGTAGCCTTAGTGTGTTGGCTTTCTCAAATGTCAGCTGTAGTAGTGATGTATTGGCTCATGGACAGACTCAAGGCCTGGTTAGCCAGGGTGATGCAGGCAATGGTGACTGACAGCTGAGGTTGTGCAAAAGTTTATTCCTTCCTGAGTCAGGAAGAATACCCAATCTGTTATTGGACCTACAGATGTTGTAACTGGCTGTTCAGTTGCACACCAACCAGGAGATGGTGCTTTGAAAAGTATACCAGCTATGGTGGTAGCAGTGAAATTTGTGCTTGCCTTGTGTTACTCAGGGGAGGTACTCTGATGTCTCAGGCAATGGGTGGGGCCATGGAACTCCCAAATGTCCTTGTATTTTGTGTTCTGCTATCAGGGCAGATGGAGCGGCAAAGCCAGGTTGGGGATGGGTCAGGCAAGTCTGTTCTCTGGCTCCCTACATGTAGGTACACGCAGCCCCAATGGGAAGCAGAGGGAGTTCCCTGGGTGCTGGAGTAATTTTCCAGGGAGGAGCACAGCTGCCTCTACTACAAAAAAGAATCTACACTGGGAGGTGGCAGTAAGCCCCATTCAGCTCCTGCACTCTTGGCTAGACAGGTCTTAACACCCGCAATGATCTGCTAACAGCAGCTAACTGGGTTTCAGGCAGCTTGTGCTCAGAACTCAAAACTGCTCCCGACCATAAGACTTCCCTATGGAGACAGAGTGGCTTCCAGACCACACACCCTTTTCTGTCTGCCCATGAACAAAGGTGTCCAGCTCCTGCCCCCATGGTGATAACACACTTCCTGCTTGCCTCTTGAGTCTAGTCAATGAGGTTTGTTCCCACCTGAGATTATATTGCTAACCTCAGTTGGGTGCTTCTCTCAACCTGTGACCACTGCCTGAGTTAGCTGGCCAACTTTTGTGAGGTCCCCCATGAGGAAGGATCAGAAATGGCTTTCCTCCATCCCTGCTGAAGAGTGAGAGTACACACTGAGGCTGCCCTTCTCATACAGTCCCCACTGCTCACTCAATGAGCTGCAGCACTGGGTAGGGTTAATGCCTTCCCTACATGGCCTGAATTGTCAGGCTCCTCTGTGGGAATGTGTGTCACGGTGGCAGGCTCTCCCTGATTCACACTTGGGAGATTCCATTTTCCATCTGGGGCATGATGTAGGCTGTTGCCCACTGCTTCTTTCAAAGGGTCTGTGGTTTCTTTCCATTTTTTCGTTAAGTTCCTGCGTTGCCCCTTGGAAAAAGTTCACAGTATGAGTTTCACACACTATTTTGTCTTTCCAGGTTGGAGAGGCATGCTAAAAATACCTCCAGTTAGCCATCTTGGGGGGAAAAATGACTTTATTTCCTATTGTTAAAGTAGATGTTTTGTTATGCTGGTCCATAGAAATGCAACAGATTATTTGGCTTGTTGATTTTTAAATGCAGCCACCTGATTCATCACTTTAATTAATTCTTATACATCTACAAGTGTACACTGGTAGATTCTTTTGGATTGTTATGTGAACAATTGTAGTATTTGTGAATTATGGCAATATATTTCCTCTTCTTTAATTCTTGTAACTCTTTTCGTCTTACTGCAAGATAAAAACCTCTTATAGAATGATGAAGAGAAGTTTCTGGATTTTAAAAGGAATACTTTAAGGTTTCACCATTAAGAATAATATTTGCTGTAGATTCTTAACAGATACATTTATTATCCTTGTTTTCTGAGTCTTTTTAGAAAATGGCATATGTTTTATTTTCTTAAGGCTTTTTTTTTTTTTTTTTGCAGATATTTAACCCATAAATGGGTTAATCCATTTATGCCTAGTGTTCCATTGGAACACTAAGCTTGTGGAAGGTATTTGTATCCTACTGCTCAAGGTCACCACAGTCTGATTTTTCACACAACAAAGTACAACCTTCGGTTAAATCGGTTAATCTGGTGAATTCCATAGATTCTTAAAATCAATATTATTTTTAATTGACAAATCATAATTATATACATTTTTGGGGTACAAGGTAGTGTTTTGGTATATGTAGACAATGTGGAATGATTAAATCAAGCTAATTAACATAACTATTATCTCATTCTTTTTTTGAGGAGACATCTGAAACATACTTTCTTAGGATTATAATGCATTATTATAACTATAGTCACACTACTGTGCAGTAGATCTCAAAAACTTATTTCTCCTGTCTAAATGTCCTCCAGTCTAACTGAAACTATGTACTTTTAGACGAAGAATTTCCCCCTTCCCTACCTCCAATATCTGCCTACACTCCCTCAGCATCTGGTAATCACCATTCTTCTCTCTACTTATCAGAGTTCAACTTTTTAGATTCCATGTAAATGATATCATGTCTTTCTATGCCTGGCTTATTTCACTTAGCTTAATATCCTGCATGTTCATCCATGCTGTTGCAAATGACAGAATGTTCTTTTTTTAATGGCTGAACTGTGTTCTATTATGTATATATACCACATTTTCTTTATCCACTTATGCACTGATATATATTTATGTTGTACAATTTTGCTGGTAAAGTAAATTACTATAGCCTTTATGGAAAATAGAATGAAGATTTCTCAAAAAGCTGCAAATAGACTACCATATGATATAGCTATCCCACTACTGGGTATATATTGAAAGAAATTGAAATCCGTATGATAAAGAAACATTTGCTTTTCCTTGTTTATTGCAGTATAGATTTTCTAATGCTAAACCAACATTCAACAAGGTTTTTCCTTCTCTACCCTCAACACACTGCTAGATTCCATTTACTAATTTCATGCGTACATTTTCAAGAGTGAAAATGGTGTGTAATTTTCTATTCTTTTAGTGTATTTTTCTAATTTTGATTATAAGATTTCATTTACCTTATAGAATGAGTTAGGGTGTATTATTTTTTCCCAAGTCTCGAAAATTTTATGTACTATTGAAATGATATAAAACTTCAACATCTGAACAGTTGGTAGGTCCCATTGGAAAACCATCTGCATTTACTTATCATCATATTTACTCTGTGGAAGGGTAACCATGTATGGAGTTTCTTCAGTGGAAATTAGATTTTTTTTTAATGTCTTCTTAAATACATTTGTAAAGTTATTTTTTTCTAGATATTTTACTATTTCTTTTACTAGTAACATTTATTAGCTTCAATTATTTTCATAGCATTTTAAA
>PVKP010032549.1:0-25829 GCA_004027715.1 Plecturocebus donacophilus | reverse complement strand
AAGTTTTTTTCTTTATTCCATTTACCCCCACCTATTTACCTACTAGTTATCCTTATAATAGCTTTTTGTGACGAAGCTGATAAGTAAAATATTTATCTTTGGTTTAATGATGTCGAAGATCAATCAGTTTTCCAGTTCCAGAGCAGAGTCCCCCACTTCTGTGTGCTGCCTGATCTCGGTCTTAGTTCCCCGTGGATGCTGTCCCTGCAGACGTTCAAAGCTGTTCGGAGCCGAGCTCGGCAGCTCTGCCTGTGCATTTGCCCCATGGCTGCCCCCCTGCCCCGGGCGCTGTGCTGGCATGTAGCGTCCTTGGCCTTCTGCAGGAAGAATTTTTGCTAATAATAAATTCTCACACTTATTATTTAAAATGGCCTTTATTTGATCATTTTTACTATTTTTTTTTTTTTTTTAGTTTGGAATGTGTTTGGAATGTTCCAAACTGAAAAAAAAAAAAGGGAAAATAACTTTTCCTGAAGCATTTAAGATAAGTTATTAACATGATGCTCTGTTACCTTCCAGCACTTGAATGTAACGGGTTGCAGAGTGTGGTTGCTGCATCGGTACCCTTTGGGCTGCTGTTGGGAATGCAGGTTCTTGGGCTTCAGTCCAGGTCTACTGGATTAGACACTCAGGGGACAGGGCCCAGGAACATGTGTGAGTGAGTGCTCCTGGCAGTGCACAGTGCCCGTTTGAGAATGGTCGCTGGATGTGTAATTCTCACAAACAAGGACGTTCTCCTCCACAACCCACTACAGCTGTCAGAGTCAGCAAGTGGGCGTCATGCTCTACTGCCCTCCAGTCCACAGGCCTGTTCCTGGGCAGTCATCGATCCCAGCCATGTTCTTCGAGCAAGGATATCCAATCCAGGGCTATGGCTTGCATTCAGTTGTTTCGTCTCTTACGTCTCTGTGAATCTGGATCAGTTCCTCAGGCTTTTCTTGGCATTTAAGACCTTGACATTTTTGCAGATTATAGAATGGTTACCTTGCTGAATATCTCTCAGTTTGGTTTTGTCGAGTTTTCCCCCATGGTTAGATTCAGGCTGTGTGGCGTTTTCCCAGAACTCACTGATTATATCCAGTAGCATGTGGTTCCCGTTTGTCCCATCACTGCTCACGTGACCTTTTATTACTTGCTAAGGTGGTGTCTTCACTATAAAGTTATCTTTTACTCTTAATAGTCAATATTTTGAGGGGAAATACTTGAGAGTATGTAAGTATCATCTTACTCATCAAACTTTCACTCAGTAGTTTTAGCACCTTTTGATTTTCTTGGCTAAATTATTACTGTGATGATTGCCAAATTACAATTTTCGGTTTCTGTCATCCTTTCTATATGACCAGTTAGTATCTTGCTAGAAGCAAATATTTTCCCTTCTCCCAGTTTATTTATTCATTGATTTCTGTTTATCACTATGGACTCCCAGATTCTTGTTCATTTATATACATCTATTTTTGTTTCTGTGTTTCTTTGTGTTGAAAACCATGAATACACACCAGTGTCTCCAGTTCCAGTGCAACACAACAAGATTCATTTTAGTGCTTTCCTTGTCCATATCCTTCTCAGATGATGAGAGACCTGCCCCCGTGATGTCAGCGTCTTTACCTGCTGGAATCCCCCAGGGCTTAACTAGTCTCCCCATCTTTGCTACCATGGTGTCGCTAATCCCTGCCACCCAGGAAGGTGTAGACATGATCTAGCCCTGAAGAGCAGCCTTCCATTTGAACTTAGAGGGAAGGAGGGCTGTCTTCATTCCTGCAGGTGGTTTTCGCTGAGTTAGAATTTTAAATTGTCTATATTTTCTTTTCGTGCTTCCAAACTTCACTATTTTATACTTCTGGCTTTAAAGACATTTTTCTGTCTTGCTTTTGTGCATTTACACTATCTCGAGTGTGTGTTGTGTAAGCAGGTGTGCATGTGCGTCTGTACTCACTTGGACTGAGGTTCATAACACTCTTTGAGCCTTTGGCTGGTGTTCACTGTCTGTGACATTTTTTGTTTTTTTGAGACAGAGTCTCACTCTGTCACTCAGACTGGAGTCCAGTGGCGTGATCTCGGCTCATTGCAACCTCTGCCTCCCGGGTTCAAATGATTCTTCTGCCTCAGCCTCCTCAGTAGCTGGGATTACAGACGCGTGCCACCACACCAAGCTAATTTTTTTGTATTTTTAGTAGAGACGGGGTTTCACCATGTTGGTCAGGCTGGTCTCAAACTCCTGACCTCAGGTCATCCGTCCACCTTGGCATCCCACAGGGTGTCTGTATCACTCTTGCCGCATTTTCTCTCTGTTCTCCTTGTGGTTCCAGTCAGTCATCTGTTGGACCTTTTCACCACGCACTGTGTTTTATGCGATTTTGTCTGCTTTTCAGTTTGTAAGCATTAAAGAGACTCTAAGAGAATCTATGGTATTGGGCTTGTGGTTTGAATTAAATGTTCCTAGAAATGTTAAAATTTCTAATCATGTTTAAATGACTGGAGAAATCTGATTTTTAAATTTCTAAACATTTAAAAAAATAAACTTGAATTTTTAGAACAGTTTTAGTTTTACAGAAAAATTGTGAAGGTAATAGTGAGCTCTCATATCTCACATCCAGTTTCCATTTTATTAACATCTTCTGTTAGTATGGTACATTTGTTATAATTAATGAATTAATAATACTTACTGGGTTTTTTTTTTCTTTTGGAAACTGAGTCTCACTCTGTCACCTAGGCTGGAGTGCAGGCGTGATCTCGACTCACTGCAACCTCCCCTTCTCAGTTTAAGCGATTCTCATGCCTCAGCCTCCTGAGTAGCTGGGATTATAGGCACCCGCCACCATGCCCAGCTAATTTTTATATTTTCAGTAGAGATGGGCTTACCCCATGATGGCCCGGCTGGTCTCAAACTCCTTACCTCAAGTAATCTGCCCACCCCGGCCTCCTCAAGTGCCAGGATTACAGGCATGAGCCACCACACTTGGCCCTTGTTAACTAAAGCCCACACTTGGAATTATTCAGATTACCTTAGTTTTTCCTTAATGTCTTCCTTCTGTTCCAGTACCCCATCTAGATTATCACGTGACCTTGGGTCCTCATGTCTCCTTAGGCACCTCTTGGCTGTAACATTTTCTCAGACTTTGTTTTTAATAAGGAGTGCTAGTGAGGTATTTTGTAGACTCTCCCTCAATTGAGAGTTGCCTGATGGTTTTCTAGTGATTAGACTGGGCTGTGTGTTTTGGGGAGGAATCCACAGAGGTGAAGCATCAGGGGCACTCGCTGTTAGCGTGACCTGGCGCCATGGCCCTGACCATGGCCTCCTGGCTGAGGTCACGCTGGCTGGGTCTCCACTGGAAAGCTGCCCTTCCTCTTTCCAGAAAGTCCCCATGCATACCACAGGCTTTATGTTCCTCTGTTGAGTAAGAATTGTCTGACGATTTAGAGGATTTAGTTGAGGGAAATTCAGTTGCTTGATATTAAAAAAGGATCAGACGGAATTAAATAGTAACAAGAATTCACCGAATTCCTTTAGTCCATTAGAGACATAAGCAGGAGTTCTCATTGCATTCCTTCTGGAAGCAGCATTGTGGGGATACCTGGAGGTGGATGACAAAGCCCTTCTGGTTTTCACATGCAACTGTTTCAGATCTGGGAAGGTCTGTGTCTGTGGCTTCTCACAAAGGCTCTCTGCACGGCCTGCAGAGCCGCTTTCTAAACTGGCTTCTGTGGGCACTGGGCAAAGCTCCCTTCTTCCTGGTAGTCCCCTCGCTTCTGAGCCTGTGTTCAGGGGCCTCTCCAGGAGCTTCATTCTGACCTGAGTGACTTTGGTAGAGCCCTTGGCAGACAAGGAAGTGAGTACCAGAATGTCTTGTGTGAAGCCTCTGTGACTGTGTCTCCTTGCACACAGCCCTGAGAGAGTGCAGGCCTTCCCCAGGAAGAGAAGGAGATGGAGCGTTTTTCTTTGTGACAAAAGGCCCCACCTTGGCAAGAGTGACTTCCTTTTATCTGGCCATCCGAGGGACAGCTTGTGCTAGTAGCAATTTCTGTCAGATGCTGAGGGGAAAAAACAACAGTTGCTCTAAGAGCACATTACAAAAGAAAACCCTCACTGTAAAACCTCTTTCTCCCACTGTTTCCTGCTTTCGAAAACAAATGCTAATGGTGTAATAGGAAGGCAAGCTCTCATGAAAATGTAGCTTCTCTTTAATCATTTGTGTTTAAGGTTGCCTTCTTCTCATTCCTGTCGAGTTCAGCTGGAGGTGACAGGCATAACTCGGAAATGTGGAAAATGTGTAGGAAGAGAGAGGGCCCGGAGACGGGAATGTGTGCAGGATGGAGGTGCGTCTGATCTCGTCAGAACAGATGGAGAACAGGCCAGAACCCAAGGAGCCATCGGTCCTGACACCTCACCTCACAGAGGCCACTGGGCAAGGACAGTTGAAGTTGTTTTTAGTTGGGTCACAGAGGTTCTGAGGTTTAGTAAATATTACTCTGATATTTGAATTGCTAACAAAATTAAATGCTGTTTTCTATAATTACATGTTGGAAGAAGAAATAGTAAATAGAATCAAGACAAGAATCAAGCTTTTTAGAAAAGAGTTCAGGTTTTGCTTTATGAAAATTGCAAAAGACAAGTAACTAAAGGAAAGAAAAGTCAGCCCTTGTCAGAGGCAAGGTGAACAGAAATGTCTCTTCCTAACCTTGCAGCTGGCGAGCCCCTACCCGCAGCAGGCTGCACGGGGAGCATGCTGTATGGGCTGAGAGAGCGGGTCCTGAGATGCTTCCCACTGGCCTTTGGAAGTGGGAAGACCTTCTTACAGGTCCTCAGGTACACGTGCCAGGCCACGGCTTTGCTGCAGGGCAGCATACAGCATTTGAGGACATTCCACAGACCATGTGTGAATTTCGAGCAGAAGGGATTTGGCCGCCGGTTACTTCTGGAGCAAGTGGAGGTCGTGGGTGCGTGCTCCTGGCAGTGGGTCTTAGAAGCTTGTTACCCTGCTAGGCACTTCCTCTCTTTCTAGGAGGCTTTTTGTAATGTGGAAAATGTGTTTTAGCCAAATTCTGCCACCAGCATGAGATTTTCTGTAGTCCCAATTAATGTTATAAAGGTAATAAAATTACTAAAACTCTGCCTTATAATTTCATGAGAAACATAAAGTATACTTGCCCTGTGTCGCTGTACGCAGGTGGTCTGTGTGCTGTGACACGCCCGTGACGTGGCGTTCATATGTTGTCATGGATATTGTCCTTGTTGATGCTTGGAGGTTGGGAGTTATTAGATAGCACTTCTGATTTCTTAGAAAAGGAGTCATGCTTCGACCTTTATTCTTTAGAGTAAGGATCATGGTCTTTGTTTTTCTACCAGGATTTTCCTGATTTTTCTGACTTTACTGTTTTGCAGTTTTGCAAGATGGGTCTAGATTTGAATTTCTCTTTCTTTGTGCAGTGCCGTTTCCTCGTGTTGCCAGGACCTTTTTCCGTGCTCGCAGTTCCTCCTTGCTTCTCTTTCTGCAGACATTTTAAACACAGTTACTTTACGCTCTGTCTCTGGAGCGCTGCTCTGGATGCCGTTTGACCTTGGTCGTTGTCTCTTCGTCTTTTCACCCATGGTGGCTTCTTTCCTTCACTGTGTTGGAGACTTTGGGTCCTGAGCTTCTGCCCTGTGGGGCTCCATCCATGGGCGTTTGGTGAGAGTGTATCCCTCCTGAGTCAGGCTGCCAGATGAAGTACAGGATGCCAAGTTAAGCTTGAACTGAGAGCAGCTACTACTTTAGCATAAGTATGTCCCAAGGTTTTAACTGGGTGTCCTGTCAGGTTTCCCAGCCCTGGCAGCCCTGTTAAGTATGTCCCAGGGTTTTAACTGGGTGTCCTGTATGGTTTCCCAGCCCTGGCAGCCCTGTTCCTGAAAGGAATGCTTGCTGCTGCCAGGCCTCAGATTCCTGAGAAGCAGGGATTGATGGCACCTTTGTTGATTGTGGTATCCCAGGCCCTGGAGGTAATGTAAATTTGAACACTTGAACCTGTGTGGGGAAAGGCTTTGGTTATGAATTCTCAGTGGAGAATTGTCCGCCACTGGGTGCCAGCTGGGGTCTTCTTGCTGGCAGGAGGTTTCTTCCCTCGCTGAGGGGGTGACCTTTCAGGAGTCACCTCCCAGGGACACCGGGGCGTGTCTTCTGGCTCTCAGCAGAGAGCCAGTCTTGGGCGTCCCCAGGGCACTGCGGCTTCAGCTCAGCACTCTGACTTTTCAACTTGCTCTTCATTCTTGGTCCCTTGTGATTTCTTGCAGAGCTCAGCAACGCATGTGGGAGCATTTCCAGAGGTTTTATATCGAGGTGTTTCAGTATATGAGGGTTGCTGTTTTGCTAGAAATGGAACGCTCCCCTGTTTTTCTTTATAAACAGAGAGCCTGTTTCGGTGCTGGTTCTTTCTGTAGCCATTCTACAGAGGCCCTGCCTGAATGAGAAATTCTGCATCCTGTATCCTCAATAGGTATTTACCCAATGAACAGTCCCCCAGGATGTAGAACTGATTAAATTCCCAACCCCGAAGGCACAGAAGGGAAACCTGGCTGATCAAACAAAGAATTCTTGCCTTTTCATTCAATCCGAGTTCTATCCCAGAGGTAGAGTCCAGCATCTTGGGAGCATTAAGGTAGTAGGAATGACAGTTTACCCCAAGGCCTGCTGCCAAGCCTGACATTCAGACCCCCTGCCAGACAGCGTCACCTCAGTGTCCCACCACTTCTGCACTCAGCCCTGAGCAGACAGTTATCATGCCAGGCACTGTTGTGAGCACTGGGGCACATCAGAGAGTGAAGCCAAGCCCTGCTCTCATGGAGCTCACTTCCTAGAGGGCAAGGAGAGCAGATAGTAGCCAAACAGGTAACAGGGTGCCTGGGTCTTGGAGAAGCACAGCTGAGGGGCTGCCATGTGGAGAGAGGTCTCAGGCATCTGGCGTAGGGGAGTGAGGGATGGGATGTGGGGGCATAGGGTCGCAGGTGCCGCACGGAAGGCAGGAGCAGGTGGACGCGTTCTGAAGCTGGAGAATAGCCTGTCATGGTGAGGTGTGATGCGGGTGGGGTTGAGCTTGAACAGGGAGTGAGCTGAAAAGGCAGCAGGCCCAGGTCAGCTGGGGTCTGCAGCTGCCGCGAGGCCTCAGTTCAGCTGTACTCTTGGTGAGGTGGTGGTGTTGGTGTGCTGGAGAGTGACATCGTCTGGGTTTCAGGTTTAAAGGGCTGCTCTGCTTGCCACATCGAGTATCAACTCAATGCAAAGGCAGAGGGCACAAGATAGGAGGATCCTGGTGGTATGGGTGAGGGTGCTGGTGCCATGGGTGGGGACCACGAGACTAGGCACTGTCTCTTTGCTGTTTTTCATTGTTGACCCTCCTTGCACAGCCAAACTGCTTTTTGCTTCTTAGGTTTTCAAAACTAAGCAGACTATTGCAGAAGGATTCCAGCAGAGGGAGTCAGGGAAGAGGTGCAGGGTCGGAGTGGGCTGCTGAGGGCCTGTTGGTGTTCCTTCCACACTGTGGTGCAGGCCTGGGCCTCTGCTGTGTTACCTCGCCTGCAGACTTGTGTGTATGGCTGGAAGAGTGGGCGGAGAGAGTTCAGACAACACTGGGGTCTTGCAGTCGAGCGCAGTAGAGACAGGTAGTGGCAGCTGGGCAGGGTGGGCTTCTAAGATAGGAATTTGCCGTTTGTAACAAACGGGCTTTGGTATAAAGGCTTTAATTTGGAAACCTCAGGCATACTTCCTCACGGATCTTTTCCTGACCCTTATGTTTAATGTACTTTACGGATGCATGGATGAGCCCAGGAAGGGTGACTCAGGAGAGCACTTCCCAGGGAGGGGCGTGGCACTGGGGAAGTCCGCCCAGCCTGTGTCTCAGCACATTTCTGAAATCTGTGTGGAGGGCTTGGAGCTTGTGCATTGAAACAAAGCCGTTATTCTAACTTTCATATGAAAAGAGTTTTCTGTCTTTTTATTAGAGCTCAAATTCTTTTATAAGCAGAAATTCCTTTTTTAGGTTTCTAAAAAGCATACAAACAGTGGGAAGACAGAATTCTTCCCCAATTCAAGGTGCTCGCCCACACCTATTTCAGTAGACCTTATTTTAGCGATTTACCTTTATCAAATGGTTCCAAAGCATTTCAGCCTAGTTTTAATAGAACAGCAGCTCTTCCTTTTCAGACTCAGTTTTCGTAACATTTAATTAAATTCTGCAATTGCAATGACAAGTACAGCTGGCATCACTGCTGGGCAGCAGACCACTGGCTCACCCACTTGATGGGAGGGATGGGAATACCTGTGGGCCAGTGGATAGGTCCTGCCACTTGGCATGCTGTGTAGGCTGGCCTGTGAGTGGTCCAGTCGGGGTTGGTCAGGGGAGCTTTCAGCTCAAGGGAGGAGGAGCTGGTGAAGAGAACCAAGCTCACCAGAGTGCCAGGAAGCAGGCCAGACCGCGTGGACCCTGGGTGCCAGCAGAGGAACCCGTAGAGGGGTCAGCGTCTGTCAAGACTGCAGGAAGGTCAGGGGCGGTGAAGGCTGGCCACGCCCAGGATACTGCAGTGATGACCAGATCATAGGTAAACCTTGAGAGGAGTGTCAGGAGCCTGCTGGGAACTGGAGATTCCATCTTCTGTAGCTTGTTGTTTTGTCTTGTTTTTAAGGGCTAAGGCATTCTCTGTGTTTATAGGAAAGAAGAGTAAGTGCTTGTGGGAAGAGAGAAAAGACGCAAGAGAGGAAGGAGACTGTTGATGGAGCAGGGATCCCAGAGGCAGGGGGCCTCTCAGCTCATCAGAGATCCTAGTTCACCAAGCAGGCGTGCCCAGGCCGGGTCACTGCTTGCTGCATAGGACCTCAACCTAGTCTGCTGAAGGGAGGCTGGAGGGATGGGTGAGGACTCTTTTCTCCCACGGGGAGGCACTCTCTGATGGATTGGCCATGTGTGGCGTGGAGGCACAGAACCTACATCCAGGGTGCTGCAAGGGTGGCTGAGAACACCAGCTGACCTGCGCTGGGTGGTTGACCGGACCGAGTGACCATGTTGGCCGTTGTCATTGGGGCATCTCATTCCTTGATTAAAATCCACGAGTGTTCTTCACATCACAGGGCCGGTTCCAGACAGTAGATCACAGCCACTCGATGGCTCACATTTACGTTCCCATAGTGTGAAAGCAGCAGTGTGTGGGCCCAGCATTGTAAGTATGCATGCTTGAACATCCTACATGTCATAGACGATGAGTCTCTCTGAAATAGATTTCTCTTGGTGATGTCTTGACTGGCCTTTAAGGGGCATGGTCTCACAGCTGTGGAGCATGCGTGGATCAGATCTCCACATAGTGGTTCTTCTCCCTGTGAGTCCTCTCACCTGCGGAAAGGGCCTGCCTGCCTTTTCTAGGCATCTGGGAAGCCTGGTCTTTCCCTTCAGCTGCACCCTGGAATGAGGACTCCAGAAACAGAAGCAGCATCAGGAGCGAGTTAAAGCGCCTAGCATGCCTCACTCAGGGACAGAGGCGGGACATGGGCAGAAGCAGTGGCAGCTCATGGCTCTCTGGATCCCAGGTTCCTCTGCGCACCCTGCTGTGTCTGACGATGGGTGAATGACTTTGAACTGAGCGAGGAGACAGCACTTGGGGTCTGGTGGCTGTCATTACTGTTAGGAAGACGCTCCAGCTGCCTCCTCTAGATTTTCTGTCTCTCTCATGTGTCTTTCCTTATCCCTGAACCTTGCTTCCAGTCTGAGTTTAGGGAGATCTGCTTGGAGGAAGGCTGCGCAGCTCCTTCTGTGGCTGGATGGAGTCAGAGGCCCCAAGACCCGAATCTAGGAATGGTCCAGGCCACTCATTTTTCTTCCTGGGGGTCTGTAATTTTTGCTTTGCTTGACTTGGTGTAATTATAAGAGGTTCACAGCTGCTGTTTGGGATGCAGTCGTCTCAGTGAGTTGTGCCTCAGAAGTTGCCAGTGTCCTGGGAGCTGCTGTGACTGAGGGAATTGCGTCTTTTTACTGGAACTCATTCCTAGGGCCACTCTGAGCTCTCACCGCCT
Organism: Plecturocebus donacophilus; assembly: GCA_004027715.1. Lineage (NCBI taxonomy): Eukaryota > Metazoa > Chordata > Mammalia > Primates > Pitheciidae > Plecturocebus > Plecturocebus donacophilus. The sequence continues at coordinate 15,801 of PVKP010032549.1, read as the reverse complement.
CTGCCACAGCTCTTGTTTCTGGCTCCGCGTGGTGGCGTCTCCTCATGCTCTGCCGTGGCGCCTGCCAGTCACTCTGTGGTGCACTCAAGGCTGTTCAGCCTGCCGGCGGGAGGTCCGCCTTCCCTGTGCATTCTTCTGACCCCCCATTTCACTGCACTCAGTGCCAGACACTGCACCAGGATGGAGACACCAGTTTCCACACCCTGGAGACTTGGCAGACCTGTGCACAGAGAAAGCAATGGAGTCCCAAGAGGCCGTGGGGACCCTTGAGAGGGTAGGCATGTGCAGGGGTCTGCTGTGTCTGGGGTCTTAAGACTCACACCTCATAGGTTGGGTATGAGTTTGCCAAGTAGAAAAAGAGTCTTGTAGGGGAGTTGAGGGAGAAGGAGGCTGGCTGTGAAGGCTGGAGGCTGTAGGCTGTAGGGCATGGCCAGCAAGGGCACTGCTGGTGGTTCAGGGCAAGCATAATATCAAGGGAAAGGAGACAGAGCAGGTGGGGAGGGTGATGAAAGGTGGACTGTGAAGCTTTCTCTCCATCCTAAGTGTGTGGGCTTAGGGTTAGGGCCGTGCTGCTGCCTGCAGGCCCCGGGGTGAGCGCCCATGCACAGACTAAGACTGTGGGGCTCTTGTTTGGCTGTCCTCGCGCAGCTATAAAGCAATGTCTGAGACTGGATAATTTATTTAAAAACGTTTTATTGGTTCACAGTTCTGCAGGCTGTACAGGAAGCATAGCGGCTTCTGCTTCTGAGGCGGCCTCAGGACACTTGTAGTCATGGCAGACTGTGAAGGGGAAGCAGGTGCATCCTACCATGGCAAGCAAGAGAATGGGGCGGTGGAGTGTCACACATTTTCAAATGACCAAGTCCTTGGCACTGGAATGTCACATGTTTTTAAATGACCAGGTCTTGTGTGAACTCAGAGTAAGAGCTCACTCATCACCAAGGAGATGGCCCAAGCCCTTCATGAGGGATCTGCCCCCATGATCCAGACACTTCCCACCAGGCCCCACACTGGGGATTACATCTCAGCATGAGATTGGAGGGCACATTAAAGCTTTCCTTTGACGAATATGCGCACAGGCTAGTAAAGAAGGACCTTTTCACAATAGTGTGGATTTTAGATTGTCATATGAATAGAAGGGTTTAGGATGTTTTGTTTGTGGTCCTGTGACCTTGAAGTTTTTGACCAATCCTGTCACTTGTGTGGCTAGTGTCCTGGTGGCTCTTAGATGCCTGGTGCCTCAAGAATCCCAAGTTTTCATCTAAAACATCATTTTTATCAGGCCCGGTGGCTCACGCTTGTAATCTCAGCACTTTGGGAGGCTGAGGCGGGTGGATCACTTGAGATCAGGAATTGGAGGTCAGCCTGGCCAACATGGAGAAACCCTGTCTCTATTAAAAATACAAAAATTAGCCGGGCGTGGTGCTGAGCGCCTGTAATCCCACCTGCTTGGGAGGCTGAGGCATGAGAATTGCTTGAACCCGGGAGGTGGAGGTTGCAGTGAGCCAGGATCACCACAGCACTCCAGCCTGGGCAATAGAGTGAGACTCCCATCTCAGAAAAACAGAACTAAAAATAAATAAATAAATAAATAAGTAAAGCAGCATTTTCAGAGGGGCACGTGTACCTGGAGTTGGAGCGATATTTATGAACACGTTTTTCATTGGCCACCCTCCTCCATTCTGTGCTTGGAATTGACCCTGTGTATGCTCGTGAAAATACTGAATGTGTGCAGGACGGGTTGCTGAGTCCTTCAAGTCACGTTTTACACATTGTATCGGTCACTTTTCATTTCTGTACAGCCCTTCCTTGGATTAGACAAACTGTGATTTGGTTTCTACTTTACCAATTCAGTCTCTTTTCAATTGAAGGAGGCCAGATGCTGTTAAGATACTGTGCTCCCTCCATGAAGCTGATCGTGTCCAAGATAGTTGCTAGGACACAGAATCTTCTGTTTTCTCTCCTGCTATTTTTATTTCTTTTACTATCTCAAGTTGTTTTCATTTTCAGTATTGTGTCCTCTTATCATTTTTCAAAAGAGATGTTTTTAATAACTTGAATATGTTAATGCTGTGTGTTCTTGCCTTTATGAAATTTACCTTAGTAAGGACAAACTTGCAATAAACAGAAAAGCGGTGGAATCAGTTTACCTAAACAAGCCGGGAACGGAAGGCCAGACGTGATTGCTTTAAACTCCTCTTGACATTCAGACCTTATTTAGTACTCTGCTTGCTATCAGTTGTGTTAAAATAGAAATTTTCAGTTTAGAAGTTACTTAATTGGGTTTGAAAGTAAGTGCTGAACACCTTCAGTGTTCTCTCTGCTTTGTGCTCTGCTGTATGCGCTGTGGAAATGAATCACTGAAACTCAGCATTCATCTCTCTGCCCCAGTTATTTACATCTCTGTGTGTGGAAAATTGTCAGCATGTATCACTTGAAGATGATGATGAGCATAAAAGGTGCTCTTTGCCAGGTCCCTGGGTTTGTGTGTGATTGCTGCTGGTTTCTGGTATCTGCCTATCTGCTGATGGGAAGTGGTAAGATAATGTCTTATATGCAGTCTGGAAAATCAAGTGCCCGGACTTTACTGTATGTTGACATACTATCTTGTTTACTTTAGAATTTTTAGAAAGCATACCATTTTCAGGTTTAAAACAGGTGCTTAGGTTAGGAGCTTTTCCATGATTCACAGCTATTAAGAGTTAAGGATGATTGAGAAATTTGAACTATTGTTGATATTTATTTTTTGCAACAAACATGACAACTAAATACTTATATATTTGTAGTACACTGTAGTTCATGTCTTACAGGTAAAACATACATTTTCAAGATAAAAAGATGGTTTTTGAAAGTTGACTGATAAAAGATTTTTTGAAAATTGATGCCAATTTTGTTATAGTTGATTTGTGTTCTGCAGTAAGGGAAATTAAGGGAAACTGTGTATCAAAGAAGTGTCTTTAATATCTATAATGCTCATCTTTAAAATTAATGAAAAACTCTAAGCAGAATTCATTAACATTTGTATGTAATGATGGAAAATAGGAGTTGGAAACTGGAATTTCCAAATCATTCCAGAACGCTGCAGTAGTTTGAAGCTCCTTAGTGCATCTGGAGAGAGGGGAGCCGGTCACGCCCCACATAGCCCGTTTCCTACCCCAGCAGAGCGAATCCGACTCAGTACACAGCCCCTCACTCAGTCCTTTGTCTGTTTAATTTACATATTTACAGCAATTCAATAAAGAATTTGTTGCTGGAATATACACGTATTTATTTGTAAGTATGTATAATTATCAGTATATATTTACAAATATACTTATGCATGTACACACACACACACACACACACACAGGTCCTTCATGGAAACTTTTAACTGGGAAACTGAGCATCCTTGAATGTTCCTGAGGTGACTACTGGGATATAAACCCCCAAGAACAGTGCTTTGCATTACATACGAAAAGGTCTGCAGAAAGATTGGAGTCATCTTTATCAGGGTAGAGTGGATTGTGTACAATAACCTAATAGACACCCAAGAAATTTCATAGCTGAGAACTTGAGGAACATATCTTTACTATATGCTGATTGACAGATAAATGAAAACTTTGAGGGAATGAGGAGAATTCAGTGAAACCTAATGTAAGTAGTATATGATTGAGGAAAGAGCTTACTGTGTTATTTTTAAGAGTTAGCACACTAAAAGTCACAATTTAATTCAACTAATATTTACATAGGTAGTGAGAAAAAGATCCTGGACTTCTAATTAAAAGATCTGGGCTCCACTTTCAACCTGCCACCAGCTAGCTGCGTGACCTTGGGCAAGTCAAGTCTCTGAACACCCTGTCTCTTCTGAAATAGAGACAGTGCCTACCTTCACCTCATGCTGTCAGGGTCACATGAAATAATACTAGTCAAAGGGTACTTAGAGGCTGCCCACTAATATCAGTAAGTGTATCAGTGATTGCACTGGACATCACTTTTTGATGAGTGCCAAAGGAAAAGTCAGAGGAGGAAGGGAGCTCTGAGAAGGAAGGGGCATTATTTCATGGCAGGATTCTTGGAGGCAGAGGTGGCTCAGGACAGCATTTCAAGGAGAGTGAGTGGCATAGGTATTCAATAGAGAAAGCCATGGCCTTGACCAGGAATAGCCAATCAGCTGCTGCAGTCAAGGAAGATCTGCCTGGAGACCTTTGCGATGTACCTGTGCGGGGAGAGGCTTGTTCAGGAGGTTTCTCTGGCTTTCTCCTGAATGACATTTTCTGAGGATATATCTACTGTCAAGTTAATCACACTCACTCACTAAATAAGTTATTTTTCAACCTCCTTTTCACAAAGCAGCATTTGATAATTTTTTAATGTCATACTTCTTTCATTACTGTAGTTTTCTGATAAGTAACTGCAAAGAGCAGCAGGTTGGGCTGTTAAGTGTTAGAGGCTATCTTTGTAAAAACTGAATGACACAGAGAAGTTTGTCCCTAAAGATGTATGATTCAGTGACATCTGTTGGATAGGAACTTTCTTCGAGGCAGGTGAGGCACCCTCTCTGGCTGAACTGTCTGCTCCTTCTTATCTTACGTTTCAACCGTGTGTAATTGCAGGTGAGATTCACATTTACGTTTTTTCCTGGCGTCATTTAGACTGGTTATACTGTAATTCTACCTTACTTCCTTTGTGCACATACGAGCTACCCCTCTTTATTTTGCTTCTGATGATGCTGCAGGGTTTCACCATGGGCATCTCTAACTTGTCACAGTCAACCCCACAGTGTCAGCATTTAACCACCTCATACAGAATGCAGGTGTCTGGCCGGAGGCCACAGCTGTCCCTGCCCTCTGTGTTCATTGTGCTCTTATTCTCATACACTTTCACAGAAATCACACAGTGGACTGTTGTGATTTTGGCTTTAAACAGTAAGTTATCTTTTACAGAAACTAAAACAGAATTTTTCAGTCTTTTATCCTTCCCTCTGCCATTTCTGATGTGCTTCATTCCTTTGTGTGGATTTGGGTTTCCACCTGGCATCATCTTTCTCCTGTGCAAATGACTTCCTCTAGCAGTTACAGAGCAGGTCTGGGAGCAATGAATTCTATTAGCTGTTGCTTTTCTGAAAGTATATTTTTCAACTTCATTTTGTTGGGTGTTTTCATTTGATATAGAATTCTAGGTTGACAGTTTTTTTCCCGCTTCAACACATAAAAGATATTCCATTGCCTCTTGGCTTGCATAGTTTCTGATGGGAAGACTGCAGTTCTTCCTAGCTTTGGTTCTTGTGCCTGCTCTGCCTTCAAGCTCACTTATCTTTTCTTCTGTGGGTGTGTGATACACTGTTAATTGCATTGTGTTGGTTTAGGTCTTCCAAGAAGCAGAAGCCAAGAGATTAGATGTTGAAGAGGTCTATTGGAAGAAAACACCTTTGAAGGATCAGGGAGAGGACGCCTGAGATGGCAGGAGAGGCTCTGCTCTTCCTTGCTGGTTTGTGACAGGAGACAGGAAGAAAGAATGCAGAAAGATTTGGCCAGGCTGATGAGTGTCGTAGAGCCAAAGATGCCTGTCAGGGAGTCCCATGTCCACAGGAACAGCTGGCACCAGAAGCTCTTCTGTGCTCTGTCACTGACCGGGCGTGTTCTGTAAGGTATGTGGCTGTGGCATGAACAGGCAGCAGGTCCTGAGGGCCAGCAGATGCAGGGCCAGGAGCAGCACGTTTTTCTCCCTGCAGCAGGAGCTCTGCAGAGCACATTTTCATGGCCACCATACTTCTCCACTAGAATTGTTTCAGGACTCCTGGTTTTTAGCTTTAGAAATGCTGTTTGGTGCTTTTTATGTTTTCCAGTTCTCTCCTTGTTATGTTTCTCATTTAATTCTTTGAGCATACTGAACATTTTTATAACAGCTGTTCTAATGTCTTTGTTTCCTAATCCATCATCTTTCTCAGCTCTGAGTTGGCTTGATATTCTCCCCTTGTTATGGGTTACAATTTCCTCTTTCATATGCCTCGAGATGTCTCATTGCTTGCCAGGCACTGCAGATTTTACCTTTTGAGTGATAGAGCTTGCTGTGTTCCTTTGAACGGTGTTAGAACTTTCTTCTGACAGCAGTTAAGGTACTTGCAAGTCAGCGTAAACTTTCTGAGGCTTTCTGTTTCAGCTTTCTCATCAGCCCAGAGTGGCTTTTCTTTAGGAAGGGCTTAGCCCAGTACTGAGGCATGGCAATGGGGTCCCTGTTGAATGCTGCATGTGTGTAGCGAGAGGCCCCTCTGCTCTGGCCAGTGGGACCTTGCTGACTCTCAGCCCTACGTGAGCTCTGGGAGTCATCTGCTTGCAACTCCCTGGAAATTGTTCTTTCCCTGATGTTGACTTTGTCCAGCCTGACGGAGTTTTACCCCCGCACACACTGATTGGTACTCAACCAGAGACCAAGTGGGTCCCCTGTACAGATGTCTGGAGCTCTTTTTCTGCCTAGGCCTCACCCCTTTCGTGCTTTACCCCCTAAAATCTAGTCACTGTGTCCTGCCCAGAGTAGATGCAACCGCCAGACTTCGTTTCTCCAGTTTCTAAATGCGTCTGGCTGAGAGGCAAGTACAGACCCTGCTACTGCTGCCTGGCAGGAAACTGTGGGCCGTTCCTTGGCCTGGTGCCTCTCAACATAGTCAGGCCCTAGCAGTCTAACGAATCGCCCAGGAGCTGTGTAGTTCACGTTGACTGAAGTCCAGAGTGCATCTGGGGAGGCATTTTTCCATGTAAGGCTTCTTTAAGACCACAGGGCTGAAGTCTGTGCTCACTGCTCTGTGAAGGCCAAGCTCTGTGCATCCCGTGCGTTTGCTCCTTGTTCCTCCTCCCAAAAGTCTGCCTCTTCCCTACCAATCCTCACTCTGTCCACACCCGAGGCCTCCGTCCATGTTGGTCAGGTGGGATTTCTCCGTCCTTTTTGCCCTCCATCACCTTTAGTCTTCGACTCTGGGCTTCTCCCACGTTCCAGCTTGTTTCTAGGTTTTATGGAGCCAAAGAAGAATAGGAGCCGACTGCTTTCAGAGGGATGCCTTTGTTCCTCTGTCTCAAAGCAGCTAGGACACAGCGCTTCACAAGCGGAAGGCGCTTCCTCCAGGAGAGTAAGTGACTATGTGTGCGGCTGTGGATGTATATACGTATATGTTTTTTCCTTGACTGATTTCTGTGCGAACAGCTGGCATCTGAACAGCTGGCATTTGAAGCACTGATGTAGGGCATCTCTAAGCCGTGTGCCTGAGAGAAGTGCCTGGGAGAAGCCCCTGAGTGCGGCCTCGGCCTCATGGCACAGATCCCAGGCTGGCTGTCGCATTTACAAGCGGGCACCTTTTCTAACATCAGAACTTATCCAGTCCTTAAACTGAATCACAGACTCAGTGGCGTGGCTTTGGGTAAAAGAACAACACGTTTCCGTTGCCTCTGCAACCCCACCTGCAGCTGGAGCATCCCTCTGTTCCCGCTGTTACCCGGCACAGGACCTGGCACCTGTGGGCACTTAGGAAGGAACTGTGGGCTAAGTGAACTCAAACCACGTTATGGACTCAGCTTTACTATCCTATCGTTACCTTCCTTTCTTAGGCCAGTAATCAGCAAAAGTTTCCTTTAAAGAGCTAGAGAGTAAAGACCCCTGCTCTGCAGGCCACACAGTCTCCCTCACAGCTGCTCAGCTGTGTGCTGTGCGAAAGCACCAGCAGCCAGTGTGTAAACACATGGGCCAGGCTGTGCCAGTGAAGCCCCATTTACAGAAGCAGTCAGTGGCCAGATTTGATCTGTGGGCTATAGTTTGCTGGCCCGTGTGCAGGGCAATAAAAGGCCAAGAGCCTGGTATAAATTCATGACGAGAAAGCAAGGCCCTGAATCCGCCCCCGAAGTGTCAGCAGTAGCAGCATCTGGACCAGCGTCTCAGCAGTATCAAATTAAACCCATTCCGATGGCTGCGTCAGCATCTATTGCTCTGTTTATTGTTTTTCCTTAAGCAGTTCCATTTCTAGAAATCTTATCTTAAGCACATAAATCTAGAAGGGGTCACATCGGTGTTATTTATGATGAGAAGACTGGGAATGGACAATAGTCTGGGAGAGGCAGAGCCTGACGTACAGTGTGGCGCAGGGGTTAGGAGCAGACTCGGGAGCCAATTCTAGCTCTGAACATACTGGCCGTGTGCCACTCTCAGCAAGTTACTTAATCTCTCTCTCTTCATAGGAAAAAAGAAAAGATAAAGGAAATCCTTGCACATGCTGTAAAATTCAAAAGATACATCAGAGTATACAGATGAGACTAATGCTCCTTCTTTGTTCCCCCGCCACCCAGGGCCCCTCCCTCAGGCAGCCCAGCTCAGGTTTCCTTGTATGTAGCTTTCAGGTTGGTGCTGGAGAGGGTAGCAGTCCTCATCTGGCTGTGTGTGCCATTCATCCTCTTAACTGTGAGGGTCAGGAAAATCATCATGTTAGTTTACATTAAGCCTGGACTTCTGACACGCAGATTTGCACGCAGATATCTGGGGATATCGGGAGTGGGTTTGATGAGAATGTCTGATCCTGTCTCTTCTTCAGTCTTTCCTGTATGTGAGTCAGGATGCACAGGTGAGAACAAGTCCCGTTCTGCAGTTTTCCAGGAGAAGTGCAGATCCACATCCTCAAACAGGCTGGGCTGCAGTGTGTATACACAAACCCCTGCCCCATGTGTCATTTTGTATTTGCTAATGCAAATGTGCACACCCTCTTCAGCCTGGGATGGAAGCCTCCCCACCCCCATCCTCCGAGTCTGGGATCCATTGGTGGGGAGCTGTCATTTCCAGCCCAGCCCCCCGTGACCAGCAGCTCTCAGGGAAAGGAACTCAGTTTCTACACTGGGTCAGCCCAGGTTCCTGGGGTGACTGGGCAGGGAGCCTCCCAGTGCGCTGTCTGAAATCCCTTCCTGGCTCCAAGCCTCGCCCTGGAACTCTCCGGACTGATGCACGCCAGGGTCGTGGGTGGAGTAGCTGCCGGGCCCTGGAAGAGGACTTGGAATGTTTGGCTTTGCAATTTACTGAGGTTTTTCCCCTTTAGTAAACCTGCTTTTGGATTTCTAATGGAAAATGGAATGCAGGGAAAGAGCCTCCTGAAAGTGTCAAACTGATCAGAGCACTGTGAATCTAGGGAGTCTGAAATGCCTCGAATTCAGAGATCCAGTGAGGGAATTACATTGCCTTGTATAGTAGAGGAGATTGCAGATGAGGAGCCTTGGAGGGGTTTGAACCTTTTTCTGTTAGGTGCTCTTTCTTCTTTTGCTCTTTAAGGATTTTTGGTTTGCTCACCCGGTATACATTCAGCAGAAGCCCCGACTTCTGACAGGAAGAACATGATTTTCTTTTCATTTTGAAGTGGGTGTACGGCCCACACCTGAATATTTCACCACATGCCCTTTCCATCTCAGCCTTGGTATGCACAGCCATGCACACAGGTGCCACGCACATGGGCGCCACACACCCAGGCACTGTGAACGAGCAGATCCAGGAAAGCTTGGCTCGGGAGGAAGGTCTGGTGAGGCCTGGTGTGGCTGTCGCAGTGAGGCCGCCCTGAGAGAGAATGGACTTTGCTACTTTCCTCCGAGGCATCAGTGTGTGCTTTTTCTCCTGTGATGAGGGAGCACTGGGCTTTGGGGGTCGAAGGCTTATTTTAAATGAGCAGATACAGACATGAAGTAGTAATGGAAACTAAGGGGGTGCTTTTGCATGTTCCTGGTATGAGATGCTTCAGATGAGCCCTCCCCACTGCTTGGGTTTCTGTTGGCCTAAAACACTGAAAGGAGACCCACTGGATCTGAGAGCCCCTCCCGGGTGTCAGAGGCCTGTTACCTGCTGCCCGACAAGTCTAGAGACACGTTTTATGAGACAATTAACAGCCGCTGGCTGGACTCAGCAGGTTTGGTATTCTGCTAGCTTGTATTCTCTGCTCTGCTCTGATTGAAAATTCCATTTGCAAAGATGAAAACGGAGCCAGGCTGTCCCAAACCCAGCCCTTCTGTAAATACTGCTGCGAACGGACCTGCGTGGCTGATCCTGTGTTTAGTCGAAAACCCTGGGAGAGCTGAGCCGGTGTCTCCAGAGAGGTGCCCACGGGGCCGCATGTGGGCTTGCCGCAGTGTTGGCTGAATGGGAAAACTTTGAGGGAATCTTTTGTTCTGTTCTTGGGACATCATTCTGCAGTTGGTCCTTCAGGTGAAAAGAAATGAATTTCTGGCAGGAACCACCTCTGAGATGCAGACCTGCCCCCAGTGCTGCTGTGTGCCGGCCGCTCAGCTGTGTTGAGCGTGGTTCTGCGGTGGCGTCCTGGCCACCTTCATCAGCAGCTCTCTGGCCTCTCCTCCCTCTGTGATTTTGCTCCTGGGGGTGACCCACCCTCTCCTGCATCCTTGGCCTGTTCCTTGCACAGCTTTCTTCTTCCTGTTGTGCAGACATGCCTTGGTATCTGCCGTCATAGCAAGCAGACGCCTTACAGGAGTTGCCAGCTGCCACTTACTAGTGGCTTAAAGCAGCACGCGTGCGTCCTCCTCAAGTTCTGGAGGCAGAGGCTCTAAAATGAGGGTGCGGGCAGGGCTGGCTCCTTTGGGGGCTCACGGGGAGATGCAGGGCCTTTCCCTTTCCAGCTTCTAGAGGCCGCCCCTGGTCCTCAGCGCATGGCCCACGTCGCTGTGGCCATTCCCCTGGCCCATGTTGCTGTGGCCATTCCCCCGGTCCTCGTCGCTGTGGCCATTCCCCCGGTCCTCAGTGCCTGGCCCACGTCGCTGTGGCCATTCCCCTGGTCCTCGTTGCTGTGGCCATTCCCGCAGTCCTCAGCGCCTGGCCCACATCGCTGTGGCCATTGCCTCCCTTGCCCTATCTTCTCTGGTCTCTGAGGACCCCATTGATGGCCTGTGGCCACACAGATACCCAGATGATCTCCCAGTGCCCTGCTGCAGGGGCCCTTTTGCAAGGTCAGACCATGTGTTCACAGGTTCCAGGGGTGGGGCATCTTGAGATAGAGATCTCTCTACCTCTTCTTGATGCGGAGACCTTGCCTGCCAGCCCCCTGCACACGCACAGGCCTGCAGGCACAGACGCACGTGCCCTTACCTGGCCTGTGAAAGCAGCCCGGGCTCTGTGTCCCTTTTCTCAGCTGCTGACTGCTTCTCCCACTACTGCGGTCTCCTCCCACAGCTCCTCGTGTCCTGCTGCAGAGCCAGTGGCCACCCGGTCACCTGACACAAGGCCCTGTGTGTCACGCGTGGTCACGCCCGGCTCCTCCTGTGACCTGCGTGCCTCACTCCTCAGTCCCTCCCCAGCCTCAGCCATGTGGTGCTGCTCTTCGTCCTCTACTTCTCCATCACCCTGGATGCTTGGTTCACGTGACACTGCCTCCCTCTGTTACTGGGTGGTGGCTGCATAGCCCTGTCTTCTAAGCCACAGACTCAGTTTTCCAGCTGCCTACAGGCCATTTCTACGGGGCAGTGTGCTGTGTGGCCCCCACACCCCGTACCTATTCCGTAAGCAGACCCAACACTCGCCTTCCCTGGGGACCGCCAGCTCTTCCTCTCTATCACCCAGGCCTTCCTGACCCCGTCAGGCCCTTTGAGGCCAGCCCAGGTGGCCATCACTGCTCCCCAGTCCAGGAACAGCACCTGCAGCCCGTCTGACAGAGGTCACACCTTATGCCGAAAGTCTTGTCAAAACTGTGAAGTTCCTGCAGTCTTCCTGTCACCTGTAGTCACCTGTAGTTCAAGCAGCAGTGTTGGGAGATCCCCCTGACCCTGGAGGGGTCTCTCTTGACATCTCCCTGGACTCTGTCAGACCAGCTGCCTGCTGGGATCCCACAATATCAAGCCTCCTGGGCCGTCTCGGTGTCACTGGCTGAATGACCTGTGCTTTCATCTTAATCTCTTTTCAGATTTTAAAGATTTTAAACTCCTAAAGGAGCTGGGCTTTTCTTTTTTCTTCTGTGTCTCAGAATTCTCCTGGTACCTAAACAAAACTGTCTGTCTCCACACTGTATCCTGGGCCAGAAAGCTGGAGTCTGTCTGTGCCGCCCCACCCCCCACCTTTTGATGAGCATTTTATGTAGTTAGGATGTCTGTCCCCTCCAAATCTCACGTAGAAATGGGATCCCCTGTTGGAGGTGGGGCCTGGCAGGAGGTATCTGGGTCACAGGAGTGGATCCCTCCTGAATGGCTTAGTGCCCTCCTCGAGGTGATGAGTGTGTTCTAGAGTTCACGTGAGACCTGCTCATTTTAAAGTCTGTGACAGCGCCCACCCCGCACCCGCCTTGCGTTTTTGCTTCTACTCCCGCCATGTGGAGCGCCTGCCCCCGCTTTGCCTTCCGCTATGATTAGAAGCTTCCCGAGACCTCCCCAGAAGCAGGTGCTGGCGCCATGCTTCCCACACACCCTGCAGGACTGAGAACCAATTAGACCTCTTTTCTCTCTGCATCATCCAGCTGCAGGTATGTCTCTATAGCAGCGCAAGAACAGACTAACACTGCACCAGCCCTTCCACTTCCAGGGCCACTCAGAGCTGCCCACCCAGGAGAGGAGAGACCTCCGGGGAGGATGGAGGCTGGCTCCTGAGCCTTGGAGATCCTCAGAGCTCTGCCTGTCCTGTGTCTGAGATGGCTGGTCTTGGGACGACCTCCCTGCTACTCCTTAGGATGCGTTGTGTGTGCTTCTGTCACGGCATGACCACTGTGGCACAGGCCAGGCACATTTCAGTGACTTGTGGTCCCGGCAGTCATGGCGGTGTGGCTGGCTGTGAATGCATGCTGCTGATTAGGATAAAGGAAAAGCTGATTCTTTTAGAAGTGATTTTAGTACCTGCTCTTAAGGGCAGAATTGGGAAGGGGTGTGTGTATGTGTGTGTGAGAGAGAGAGTTGGTGGTGGGTGTGCCCTCCAGGCCTCTGTGTGTGTGTGTTTGTTGGTGGTGGGTGTGCCATCCAGGCCTGTGTGTGTGTGTGTGTGTGAGTCGGTGGTGGGTGTGCCATCCAGGCCTGTGTGTGTGTGTGTGAGTCGGTGGTGGGTGTGCCATCCAGGCCTGTGTGTGTGTGTGGGTGTGTGTCAGTGGTGGGTGTGCTGTCCAGGCCTGTGTGTACACATTGGCTGTGTGTGTGTGTGCACATATCAGCTCTGTGTGTATGTGCACATACGGGCTGTGTGTGTGCATGTGTGTGTACACATATTGGCTGTGTGTGTGTGTACACATATTGACTGTGTACACATTGTGTGTGCACGTATTGGCTGTGTGTGTGTACACATATTAGCTGTGTGTGTATGCGTATACATACTGGCCCTGTGTGTACACATATTGGCTGTGTGTGTGTACACATACTGGCTGTGTATGTACATATATTGGCTTGTGTATGTGTGTGTGCATGTACACATTGGCTGTGTATGTGTGTGTGTACACATACTGGCTGTGTGTGTATGCATGTGTGTGTGTACACATTGGCTGTGTGTGTGTACACATGTTGGCTGTGTGCATGCATGTGTGTACATATATTTTTGTGTGTGTGTGTACACATACTAGCTATGTGTATGCGTGTGTGTGTACACATATTGGCTGTGTGTGTATACACATACTGGCTGTGTGCCCATGCTGATTTGAAAATATTAAAAACTCGTTTCCCCATCTGCCACCGCCGGGCGACACACACCGTGCTGGGCGCTTTCCTCGCAGCCTAGCACCAAGGCGGCCCTGTGGGAGCAGCACTCCTCCCTTTGCCCCAGCCACCGCATGTTGGCTGCCGCCCTCACGAATAGGTGTGTTTGTGCTGGCAGGGGCACTTGTTGCCCCCCAGGTCCCTGTTGCCTCCCTGTTGCCCTGGGAGGTTGGCCTCTGTGGACCGCTACCTGGGCCCCTGACTTCCCAGACAGTGGGAGAAGTGGGGCTGTGGCACCCTTCCTGCGACTCCCTCACTGCCAAGCCCAGCCTCTTGGGCAGCGTCCCCTCTTCCTGGCCTCTGTGGTCATTTCCTCCTGTTGCTCCTAGAGCCTTTCAGTGGCTCCTGCTGGGGTCAGCCCTGCAGTGCTTCCCCCTCCTTTGCCAGTTTTCCTGAACCCTGTCCACATCTACTTAAAAGGCGTGGGTTAAACTCACTTTCCTACTCCGTCAAGGGCTCCTTCCAGCCAGCGGCCCAGCCACTGCAGGCCCTCTTCACCCGGGCGTGTTTGAGATGGTGAACTGAGGTTCCTGGGCCCCAGCCCCACCCCTCTGCATGGCTGTCCCCCTCAGGACCTCACCTGAGTGCCACGCATTGCTCTGTCCCCCTCCCGTGGCACTTGTCGCCCTCCTGACATTAATGAGAACACTCAGGTGGTTCTTTTTCATTTGTAGCTCTCAGCCCTAGGACAGGAGCTCCTGGCAGGCAGGGCTAGGTCGTGGTTTGTGTGACTCTGTGGCATCCTTGCACTTATGGCAGAGACCTGCCACGGATCAGGTGCTCACCAGCATGTTGAGTGAACTCGTGAATTGTAGGCATCTGCCGGGTAAACAGTGAACTGTGGGCTGGGGAAGCGTTCATTCACTTTAAACAGAGTGCTCCAATGCCTTGTCCTCCACAGCTGCCAGGCCGCAAGTACAGCCCTGGGTACAACGCCGACGTGGGAGACAAGTGGATCTGGCTGAAGTGAACGGGCGCCTTCCGCTCCAGCTGCATCAGCCACACTCTCCTGGACACCATGTAGCTTTAAGACTGGGGGGAGGGTAGTCATGCAGAAATGGCACAGTGGAAGAAGTGCCCTCACAGAAGCAGCCCGTCCTGTGGTGGAGGTAATGGCGTCGGGAAGCAGCTCCCTCCAGATGTTCAGAACCCTCTAGCTTTGTTGTAGAATGACCCATCGTTCTCACTGGAAAACAGTGGTCCGCTGCACAGCGCCAGCTCTCAGCGGCCGCTCTGTGTCATGCAGGCTGTGTACATTGTTTTCTTCAGACTTCCAGAAATAAAAGTGTTTCCGTGGGACTTTCCCCATCGTATGTCTGTGTGCGCACGGGCGCTCAAAGCTGCACACACGCCCATACCCACTGCTGCATGCCCTTCCTGTTCAGCTTGCTGTGCTGTGGTTTCATTGAGACTTACATTGTGTTGAAGAGTTTTTCTAAAGGCTTACTGTATTTGATTCAGTTATGTGCTACATTAAAGAAAAGAAAGTGAAGAAGAAATAGCAAAAAGAGAAAGAAAATTACCATAGGTTTACAGAACAGTGGTGTTTTAAAAGAGACGTTGAAAAAGATTCACATGGTGGCCGTCCTCAGCGAGTTTCACACCTCCTTCCTCTGAAGGGAGATTTGTGCTTAGAATGTTGATGGCATAAAATGCAAAAGCAAAATAACATTCTCTCTTTATTACCCAGAAAATCAAGTTGCCAGTCAAAAATGAGACATGAGAAAGAAAATTACTTTTCTTTATTCACCTCTGTTGAAGCCTAGAAAACCAAAACAGCTGGGTGTGGCTCAGCACAATCCTTTAGGACTGAAGCCGTCAGCTGTGAGTACTACTGAGCTGAGCTTTCCATTGTAAAGCTCTGCCGTGTCCAACGTGGTAGCTCCTAGCCACACGTGGCTATTTAAATTTAAATGAGCTAAAATGTAATACAGTTTAAAATTCAGTTCAATAGTTGCACTGGCCATAGTTCAAGTGCTCCACGGCCGCCGTGGGTGGGCAATAGTTTCAGTGACGGTGCAGAGGAGGGCACTCTCCTTACCGCGGAAGCTCTGGAGGCCTCACTGCTGCAAGCCTGCGGAGAAGATGCACACTCCTTCCCTCCTGGCGTCTGCCCGCCTTGTTTCCCTCCCTCCCTCCT
>PVKP010032548.1:0-25820 GCA_004027715.1 Plecturocebus donacophilus | reverse complement strand
TAGTCCAGATCCTAAGGCTCAGGAAGCCCTGCGTGACGTGAACATTGCTGTCTTCCCCTGGCATTTATTTCCTGACATCTTTCCTGGCATTTCACAATCCAGGCATACTACGATGTATTTTAGTACCTGAGGTTATCTCCCCTCTTCAGCCTTTGTACCTGCTATAAACATTTAGTCCACTCTTTCCACAGTTGTCTCATTGAATACACACACTGTTGATATTCTAATACAGTCTGCACTTGCTCAGGGATGGCCCATATCCTACGTGTCTAGAAAACCACTCTCTTTTCTGCTGCAAGACTTGTCACACTGCATTATATTTATTTTTTGTGCTTTACTGTAAGCCCTGGGAGGGTCTATCTTGGTGACTGTTAAATTTTCAGCACCTATTCCAAGAGTCAACACAAAACAGATGCTTTTTAAAAATAATTGTTCTTATTAAACTTTGCAATTTAATAATTTTTATTCTCATTCACATTTATTTATATTTTAATTGACAAATAAAAATTGTATATACTGATCATCTACAGCATTACTTTGAAATATGTACACCTACATAATGACTAACTGAAGCTAATTAATATATGCATTACCTTACATACTTTTTTCATTTTTTTCTTGAGAACACCTATATTCTTAGCAATTTTCAAGAACATAATACATTATTATTAACCACAGTCACCATGTTGTATAATAGTTCTCTTGAACTTATTTATATGTCGCATTTATTTATTTGAGATGAAGACTTGCTCTGTTGCCCAGGCTGTGGCGTGATCTCGACTCACTGTAAGTGGAACTACGACGGACTTTTAAACATCCAATTTCTACATAAGAATGTATTTGGCATACACTTGAATTTCAAAAAGGGCTGAGAACAAAGCAGGAAGGAATAAGACATAATTGTGCCTTCAGAAGCACAGTTACCATGCTTGCTTGTTTTCTTTTATGTAGTCAACCATGGGTGTCCTAGGGGCTACATGGAAACATGACCAGGGAGTTCCCTGGTCCTTCAGATTCTGCTGTGGTCACATCCTCTATTAACACTGTCTCTCGTGATGATGGCAGGTCAGGCAGGGCAGGGCTGTGCACGGACACTAGACAGCTAGTGCGGAACCCGCTTAGTCTACACTGCTGTGTGATCTTTGTTCTCTGTGACCTGTCTCCACCAGTAGATGATAACTCCACGAATGACAGCTTGATCAGGTTCTTTCTCTTCCCCTCCAAAACCACTTATGAAAATTCTTTGTACAAAGGTACTCAATGAATAAAACTAAATTCTAAAATTATGTTCACCCATAGTCATGTATACAAAGAGCAATTTCTCTAAATCTCAGTCGATGATTATTGGATTATATAAGCTAATATCCCTGAATTTTAGTGAGAATGATTTACCAAGAGTTTAAATCACACCACGTTCTGCTCCCATAGTTGTGCAAATTTATTCTAGACAGGGTAATAAAATTTCTGTTTGACATATGAAATAGACTTGGTTGCTGTAGTCTTTGTTACCATGAAGAGTTCATTTAGATTCTTCAAGTTATCGCAGAATTGATGTACTATGATGATGTTCCATAAATAAGAGGGACCTTTAAATTCCATACGGGTTGCCACTGGATTCCAATTAATATTCTGCAGAAATCACTTAGCTATAGCTGTTCAGGAAATATTTATTAAAAATAGTGGAAAACGTTTAGCTTTTAGAAAGCAAACTTTTTATCTCCCAAAACAGCAGACCAAACCTCTTATCCTGTGTAAGATACTTACACAACTTCTTATATGTTTATTCGTATAAAAGCAATGTTGTCTAGCTTGTATGTCTAGCTTTTTCCTGATGTGCTATTTGCCATCTGTATTCTGCTTAGGGCTTAAAAAATTTAAACACAAACTAGAATTAATAACGTGTAGTTCAGGACGACCGTAACTACTACATGTGGTAAGTACTAACAAACAGATTAAAATGGGCCAAAAATCAGTACACGCTTCCATTTTCTGGCTGAAGAGAGAGTGACTAAAAGCAAGTTTCTTGTGCAAGTGATTACATTGTGCCTGCTCTTAGATTAATTCTCATTTTTTTTCCCTGAGGCTTTCACTCAGAAATCTCTAAAATAATTGATTTATTTTCATCATCTTTGGGAAACAAGATAGCAGCAAATGAATGGGAATCTACGGATTCTGGTTTTGTAATGGAGTGTCAGAAGGTTTCTACATGATGTGGACGTGGCACATGCTCCTGGCATTACTGAAAACCGCACAACACAGCACAGCCTGGCACCTGGACAGACGTGCGGCCTCCAATGACTATGTCCTTGTCCATCACAATGAGTAACATAAACCCAGAAACTAGCAGATTGCTGTTACAGTGGCCTGTGCTTGTTAAACTGACGTGTAATTGTGCTTAATTATGGTGTTCTGGGGAAATTCTGTTGTGTACATGAAATACTGTATTTGCTTTTCATACAAGAGTGCTTTGCTTAGTTAAAACAAAAATGAGATGATTTCAAAGATGCAGCTAAAAGCTAAGACGAGGTGGAATTAAACCTGCTGTGTTTTCCTTTACCTCTTGTGGCCTCAGCGTGAAACACTGGACTTTGGAAATTCAGACTATAAGTAACCACAGGAATGAACTGTCTCCCCAACTCATCTCTCTTGTTTCATGGAGACTATAAGAGTATACATCTTCAACCTCATTTATAGCATTGTCCAAATTATTTATTAGTGCTGTTGGAATTCAGAATTTTGTTTTTGGTACTGCCTAGAAAACTACAAGACTGGATCTCAGAGAGTACTTACTGCGAAAACAACAATTTTATTAAAGATATTGGTCAGCTACAATCATGGGGTCATATTAATTTGGTCAAATCTCTGACAGTCCCACTGATCTAGTAACCTGATTTGGGTATAAAAGAGGATTGATTTTGAATGTAAGATTCAGATTCAACAGTGTCCTGTGTCTCAGCTCAAGGGGTCCGTCTGCCATAACCTCCAAGATAATGAGATACAGGCATTCCAGTGACCCTACTGCCCCACAGCAGAGCAAGAGAAATATACCTCCACATCACAGGGCACCTTCAGTGAATTTCCAGATTGGGGATCAGACAGACACACGGGATTCCACAAACAAATGCCAGACCAAATGAGAAAATGAGAAGAATGAGTCATTTTAAAGCATGTATTTTTTTTCATTTTTGATATTATAGGTTTGTTTGAAAGACACAGAAAAAGGATACAAAAGCCAAGCTAGTAGCAAAAAGCACCTTAGAATAAATGACAGGTATGAATAATGCAATTTTACTTTCCAGAATTAATTAGTAGACATTTAGTTCTGGAAAATCATTCTGCTATAGTGTTATTTTCATTTATATTATACTCAAGGCATACCAATATTTAATGCGCTGCTGTGTGTGTTGCCATCGTTTAAGGCTGAAACGCCAGTGATAAACCTCATGGAGGCCGAGGCTTCCCAATGACGACGCAAGCTGCGCTGTTCTCTAATTCGTAACTCAGCAGGAACTCAACTTTCTGCCTTAGCAAGTGACACATTTCTGTGCCTAAGTGGTCATCCTCACAGAGGGATCCTATTAGTCTTACAATTTTCACCGACCAGATGCTCCAGCTTTATTCTCAAGTTCAGGTTCACTGTAAACTTAAAAAATAAAACTAACTCCACTGTCATTTCCAAAACAAATAATTGAAAATGAAGGATAAAGGTCCTGATCACCAGATGATGCCAGGTGAAGAAAATAGGGATAAAAATGCACTAATCTAGAATTTCTGTTTCCAAGTAATAAAAATACACACACATTTTTATTTTTAAATAGGCATATATATTGATTTTTAATAAAAAGCTATATGTATTTGTGATTGCATATTGGGAGGAGGATATTCAAGTAACCCTCAGCTACAGGAAATTCTGAAATCTGGAAAATCCCATGTCTGGTCAATTACTAGAGATTCAAGACCCCTTTTATCAACAGGATTGACAAACAAACAAATAGAAAAAAAAGTGGAGAAATAATTCAGATTAGTTTAGTCACCTACAAGTTTCTAAGAAATATCACATGTTCTTATTGAATACCAAACAGCCAACATCTCAAGAAAAGAAATCTGCATATCCAGATTAATTGAAAGAAATAATCTTAATCAATATAGTGTTTCATAAATTATTTTATTTTCCTGCTACTCCTTCATCATAGTCTGGAAGCAGGATAGCAAAGCGAGAAACATGGACTCTAGAAATATCCTATTTTAGATCAAATCTCAGCATCATGCATAATCTATGTGACCTCCTGTGAGTTGTCTGAAGTACCTGTTTATCTAATCATGGATAATATTCAGCCCCATAAAGAGCCAATGCATGAAGATTCAATACAAAGTGCTTAAGTAATGCCTGACGTATATTAAGTTCTATCTCTTTGCCATTACTAATATTGTCATTGATATTACTTTTAATTTCATTAGTTAGGAAGTCATTCAACTTAAGGAATGCCAAACTAAGTCCCCAAAATCATTTGATAAAAGTCCTTAAAAGATGCAGCTACTCTATGGTATTTCTCGAGAAATGTATAACTCCAGTCTAACCACGAGAAAAGCATCAGGTCAATAGCACCTGAAGAACAGTCTACACAATACCAACCTCAAAATGCCTACTCAAAATGCCCAAGGTCATCAAACCAAGGAAAGGCAATAACAACTGACAGGGACCAGATGAGGCAAGACCATCAACTCAGGGTAGATCTGGCTAATTCCCAGGACAGGAAGGGGACACTGGGTTAATTTTTAAAAAGCCATGGAAATCTGAATAAAGTATGACCATCAGTTAATAATGTTTCCATGGTGTGATTAATGTAACTAGGAGTATAAAATATTAACAATAGGGAAACTAGCTGTGGGGTGGACAGACAAGCTCTGTACTATCTTTGCTGTGGGTGACATCTCCCATGGGTACCGAGGAAGGAGAACTGTCCAGACCCCAGGCACAATTAGTGCCTGAAGAATACCTTATAGTGTTATTACTCAGCTATTTCCTTTCCATAATCCTTTATATATAATCATATATTACTTTATAGAATGATTGCCTGAAGTATAACTTACTGCTTACATATATCTAGCTTATATAATCATACTTAATACTCATATCTAACATACTTAGTCCTATATAATCTTTCTATATAATCATATAGGTACTGTAGTCAGAGCTGTACTGACACATTTAGTGCTAATTTATAGAATCCTTCTATATAACCATATAGTAGTTTGTAGTAGGAGGAATGCCTAGAGCAGTCACAGAACAGAAGCAGTACATGGGAAAACAGCCAGACCAGGATGAGAACCAAAGACGCAGGTGGTGGTGTCTCTGCCTGAAAGGGCATACGCTGTATGGCAGGCTTAGAGCAAGTGCCTCTCCTCCTGATAAAGGAGCTGTAGTACCTTGCATCCAGTTCCTGTGGAAAGTAGGCCTCAGGCCTGAGATCCTGGAAGTAACCGAGGGAGAAGAGCCCCTCTGGTGTGACCAGCCACTGTGGCTGTACACCCCGTCAGTCTTTTCTCCCTTCTGTGCTAGCTCAGATCATCCTCCCATAAATATCTTAAGAGAAGAGCACACGTCTGTCAGCTCCCACTGCACTGGCTTACGGTATCCTTCTATTAGAGATCCTTTGAAGTCTCCAGCCCCCAGATAAGAAGTGTTGCGCAGGACACCTATTACACACTGCCCACCTCCTTGCCTTGGTTACCTAATGGGGATGGACCCTTTTTCTGCACACGACCCTCTAGTAGTGCATGTGGCACAGCCCCCTACTGTGCATGACCCACCTCTCTGCCCAAGTAACATAATGGGGTGGCCCCCTCGCTTGTGTTTCACGTGATCATGTATGCCCCATTACTAAGCCTATAGATGATGACCTCACTCACGACCCTGCACCCTGCTTGTACCTAACAAAGAGAGATGCTCCTGGGCATTTGGGGGTCGCTGATCTCCACTCACAGGTTGTGTGGCCCCCGAGTCCAGCTGCTCTTCACCAGTTCTTCAGTGTCCTGTCTCTGTACTTCTTGGATTCTGCACATCAGCACAGCATAAGGGACACCCCATGACCCTGTGGGGTCAACAGCCCTAAATTTGCAACTTTTCTATAAACTTAAAACAAATTTAAAATTAAAAATTTTAATTTTGAAAAAAGAATTAAGTGTTGTTTTTAATTGTCTACTATTGTTTTGGTTAAAAATTTGTCAAATTCTAAAATGTTGGGTCTCAATATCTTTCTCATGCTTGAAATGATTCCTTTTAGGCATATGTTATAGAGTACTAAGTTTCTGAACCTTCTATTACTTTCACCAT
This sequence comes from Plecturocebus donacophilus, assembly GCA_004027715.1. NCBI lineage: Eukaryota > Metazoa > Chordata > Mammalia > Primates > Pitheciidae > Plecturocebus > Plecturocebus donacophilus. The sequence goes on along the minus strand of PVKP010032548.1, from coordinate 19,486 downwards.
TATGTGCATAGATTGAAAAGACCCCTTAAACACATAAAAACAGTACATATTTACACTCCTATATATATATATACATATATATATATGAAAAATGCTTCCCGTGATTGAGAATAATCACTCTTTTTTCTCTTGGTCCAGTTATCTAATAATCAGAATTTATCATATACTAAAGAGACTAATACTGCCTATTTGTAGTTTCCTTCTGTGCTGTAAATTATAAAAAAAGAAAGACATTAAAACTGTGCAAAGTTTTACAGTGGTAATGGTCATTTTATCACAATATCTGAAAACAATAAACCTTCATTTGCTAATTCTATGATCATTTTGAAATTGGTAGGCATTTTTTCATACTATGAAAAAAATCTTTAAGATGTTATGAAATTGGTAGGCAATTTTTCTTAAACTCATAATAAAAGACAATTGAAACCAAGTGTAGAGGAAAATGTACAGTCATAAAAAGTATAAAGGGTGGTGGTCTTCAGGGACTCAACCCAGGGATTGGCCAGGGGTTATCCAGAAGGAAAGATTTGGATATAGGATGAGAAGGATGGACAGTTACTACATACAATACAGGTTATAATTAAGAAAAGATAAACATCATTCTCTACCTGACCAAGGGCTTCATTATTATTTTATTTACTTGAAACAAAGAATAGAGGAGTTCTCACTATGAAAATAACAATTTTGTAGACTCTAGTAGTATCAGTCCATTCAAGTTAATATTTAGCCTGTTTGATTATCATGTCTTAAACCCTAAGATTTAAAAAAGCCCCAGATTTCTAAATGATAGATTCTAAAAATGCATTTTTTTAAATTTAATTTTATCATTTATTTATTTATTTTGAGACAGAGTCTCGCTCTGTTACCCAGGCTGGAGGGCAGTGGCGCGATCTCGGCTCACAGCAACCTTCACTTCCTGGGTTCGAGCAATTGTCCTGTTGCAGCCTCCCAAGTAGCTGGGACTGCAGGTGCACAACACCACGCTCAGCTAATTTTTGCATTTTTAGTAGAGAAAGGATTTTACCATACTAGTCAGTCTGGTCTCAAACTTCTGACATCAGGTGGTCCACCCAGTTCGGCCTCCCAAAGTGCTGAGATTGCAGTCGTGAGCTGCCATACCTGACTCGACAGAGGTCTTAGAGTAGATTCTATCATCTACAACCCTTCCCGTGACTAGATGATGGATGAAACCTCCAAGATCACTCTACTCTGCACCAGTGTTTCATTCCTTCGAAACTTTGTTTCACTTATTTTCAGTATTGTTGCCTCTCACCGTGAAGGGACTGCAATTTCCTCAAAGGCTGGAGTCACACAGCCATCCAGTGTTCTTGATAGCACACAATTCTGGGGACCTCATCAATATTTAGTCAGTCAATAACTTGGGGTTTGCTGAGGGAGCTGGAAAAAACAAACCACAAGTTAAATCTGAAAGAGGAACCAAGATTCTCGGTTGTGGGGCCACTTTCTAGAATGTGTTTTTCCACTCACTTTTCCCAAAATGCTTACTGAAAGAATTTTTCAAAAATATCATGTGCATATCAGTAATTCTTACAATGGAGGCTGTTTGAAAGCACTTTAAAAAGTATACTACTAAAGAAATCTGTTTAAGAAAAAAAACCTAAGACAGAAGACAAAACAGTAAATTTTGAAAAAGAGCATGTTACAATAGGGCTAGACCATGCTCCATCTTTTGGGAATCAAGTGTGAAAAAAATTGATTCTTTCAAATCTATTTTTGATGTACTTTTCTGATGCCAATGATTTTAAGTATTTTTCACTGTCTTAGTCCCCTTGTGCTGTGATAACAGAATACCACACACTGGGTAGCATATAAAGAGCAGAGACATATTTCTCATGGTTCTAAATGCTGGGAAGACCAAGATAAAGGCACTGGCAACAGGGCTGGTGTCTGATGAGAGCTGCTCTCTGCTTCCAAGACAGTGCCTGGAATTCTGTGTCCTCCAGAGGGAGAGACACTGTGTCCTCAGGTAGCAGAAGGAGAAGGGCAGAAGGGGGCGGATTCTCTTTGTTCAGCTCTTTACCAAGGGCTCCAGCTCTTAGTACTATCAAATTAGCAACACCGGAATTTACAGGGAACACCTTCAAACCACAGCACGTCGAGTTAGACAGTCCTATATGTTATTAAAAAATAATTAAACAGATTAAATAATTTTTGGTTCACTTGTTATTCATCCCAGTTCTGCAATATTTTTAAATAATCAGTTTAATTAAGGAATGAATTAGGTACCACAAATTTTACCAAGTCTAAATGAACAATTTAATGAGTTTTAATTTAATTTGATGAATTTGAGTAAACTTTATAGTCATGTATCCAACACCAAAACCATGCTATGGAGCCTTCTCGTTTCTCCACAATTTCCTCCATACCAATTTTCAGTCAACTTTTTCTCCCTTTTCCTGTCTCCTGGCAAACAGTAATCTGATTTCTGTCACTATAGCTTTCCGTCTTCCAGAATTTCTTATCAATGGAATGATAGGGTGCATACATTTTTTTGTGTGGTTTCTTTCACCAAGTGCAATGACTCTGAGATTCATCCATTTGATTTCCTGTATCAGTAGTTATGGCCTGTTTGTTGCTCAGTGGTTCTCCACTCTGTGGTTTTGCCTCTGCTTGTCTGTTACCAGCTGATGGGCATTTGGGTTGTTTCCAGTTTGGGGCTATTATGAAAAAAGCCTTATGAACGTTCCAGCACAGGTCTTTGTGTAGAAATGTGTTTTTATTTCACTTGGGTGAAATCTCAGGAGTGAAATTGTTGAGTCACAGAATAGCCATATTCTTTTTGGTTAATGGACATGCCCTGAGCGACCTTCACTCTCCTCACAACTGGGATGGTGGAAGTCATCTCCACTAGCCCTAGGGCACTCACCCCTTCTGTTTAGGCAAATGAATTGAGGCCCTCACATAAACAGACACCTCAATGATTTAACTATTTTTGGATACTTACAAAACCAGAAAAGATGCACACTAGCAGTCTGCTTTGTTGGAGTAAATCTCTCCAAGGTCTTCTGGACCATTTTGAAAAAATTTTACCTCCCTTTAAAAATTAGTTATTTTATTTTCAATGCACGCATTCAACTATAAATATGGGCACACATTTTCAGTATAGGAAACTCATTTGTATCTAAGAGAATGATGAAATACTCCACAATTCCATTAGAGTTCTTCATATTGGTTTGAAAAAGCCAGATATTACTTAGTTTAGTCTATTTATGCCAAATACAATTGGACTTAATATTCTCTGATTAGAAAACTTAAGGAACTATTGAATAGTTTACATATTGCCCAATTACTGCATTCATTGAGAGTGTACCAAGCAAACATACCACAAAGTTGCACATACAGTGTGTGCTTTTATTCACTATTTGTATGTGAATAGGTGTAAATTAATGATTGTCCCTTAGGTTACATAGATTTAAAAAAGTTAAAAAATTATTTGGCTATTATTCTTGTAGTTTTTGTAATTCTACTTAGTAAAACAATAAAATTTGATGCCAAAAATGTAACCCTAGTATCACAATTTGAACACAATATATTTCTTCTTCATTTAGATCAAGAAAAAAATTGTAGGTTTTTAGGATTACACAATGATCTTACTTACTTTGTCATTTCTATCAGGGTGGAACTATCCTTCTTGATTATCAGGTCAACTGCCAAGGAACCACAGTGCTTGTATTCAAGGAACCTTTATTTGACTTAGTAATGGCCCAAGAGTAGTGAAACTGGCATACTGTTATCATTCTATTTTTTTAAATATTATTTTATTTGAGACAGGGTCTTGCTCTATTACGCAGGCTGGGTGCCATGACGGCTCACTCACTGCATTCTCAGACTCCTGGGCTCAAGTGATCTTTTGACCTCAGCCTCTTGAGTGGATGGGACAACAGGTATACGCCACCACACCCAGCTAATTGTTTTATTTTACTTTTGTAGAGACGGGGGTCTCACTATGTTGACCTGGCTGGTTCCGAGTCCTGGACTCAAGCAATCCTCCTGCCCCAGCCTTCCAAAGTGCCACCATGCTTGTCCCATTTTATCATTAGTCATTGCTGTTAATCCCTTACTGTGCTAGTATATAAATTAAACTTCATCATAAGTATGTATGCACAGAAAAAGCAGAATACATAGGGTTTGGTTTCAGGCAACCACCACTGGGGACTTAGAGCTTATCTCCTCTGGTTTAGGGAAACTCCTGTATGTTGAAATGCCCTGTCCCAGCAGCAGGGAGCCCAGTGTTTTCATTATTCTGCTGTTGTTGGTAGTGCATTCTGCCTTCAATAAAAACATCAAAGACAATCTGGCTATGTTCAAGTACCCTCTTCCTCTCTTTCTATCCAAAAGAAAGCAAATTTAACCAAAGTAAATTCTAACAATTTGATTCATGCATATTGACAGTGAGGTGCATAACTATGACCTGTTAGAATCAAACTGATCAACAATGACCACAAAAGATTTTAGTATCTATCATCTCTAATAGGTGAGCAATGAAATATGCACTGCATTTCCCACTAGAATAAAAGCGGTTTTATCTCAAGTAAAATTGTGAACCAAAAACATGGGTCTATATACAATCAGAAAGAGTGAAAAAAAAAATCTGTGCCACTCTGAAAACATTCTTGATAATCTGTGAAAATACAAAAAAAGTAAAACAGACTATCTCATGAATTAACTTATACTTGATAATGTTTTCCAAATTTGTATTTTCCTCTCTCTCCCTCTTTCTCTTCCTCTCTCTCTTTCATTCTATTTTTTCTTTCTTTTGCTTTCTTTCTTTCTCCTTTTCTTTCTTTAAAAAATAATAAAAATAATAAAAATAAAAAAAAAACAAATTTGTATTTTCCTATCCCTAATATTTTCCTTTAAAGAACAGTAAATACAAAGTCAGGACATGTGAGGACCTCTATTAGAATCAGAATTTCATTCTCAGTAATATACACACTGCTCTGAAAAATTTCATCCCACAAATCACAGAAGCTAAATGATTTCTTGATCATCAATTTTAAGTACCAGAGGTTATTTTGTTCCATAGATTATGTATCATACTGCAAACATGAGAGTCATAGACACTTGAAACACCCCTTCTGAATCTAATTTAGCTTGACTTCTCCAACTTTGCTTTTTTTTAAAAAAAATATAAGACCATCACTTTTCAAATCAATTAATGGAAAAGGAAGCTGGAGACTGTCCACCTGCTCTTTCCCTCAGTTGCCTCCTTTCCTCCTTCAATGTCATCTTAAGTGACTTCTCCTTATTAAACATTAGGTGGATGCAAGGCAATGTAATTTTTTTATGTATGTTTTTATTTCTTGACACAGCCAGTTTCAAGGTGAGATGCTCTAATTAACTTTTTAAAACCTTGCCAACTTTATTTTTCTTGCATTAGAAACCACTAAGTCAAATTATTGTGCTAAACTCCATAGTTTACCAAAATGTAGGCTTGATATAAAGTAATTGGTGCTAAGTTGTATTTAATGGGGTGTGTACAGTTAGTTATCTCATGTTCCCAATCACTGACTGTATTAGTCTATTTTCATACTACTATAAAGAACTGCTCAAGACTGGGTAATTTATAAAGGAAAGAGGTTTAATTGACTCCCAGTTCAGCATGGCTGGGGAGGCCTCAGGAAATTTACAATCATGGTGGAAGGTGAAGGGGGAGCAAGGCGTCTTCTTCACAAGGCAGCAGGAAGGAGAATGAACACAGGAAGAACTCCCATATACTTACAAAAACCAACACATCTTGGGAGAACTCACTCAGGATCATGAAAGTAGCATAGCTGAAATCACCCCCATGATTCAATTACCTTCACCTGTTCTCTCCCTTGATATACGAGGATTATGGGGATTCTAGGAACTACAATTCAAGTTGAGATTTTGGGTGTGAACCCAATAAACTATATCAATGAATAAGCAAAAAGGAACTGTTGAGATTATATTGTGCTGTGAGATTTTCAAGGCCAGCTTACTTCATCGCAAACCACAAAATGACACAAAATAGTATCAGAAGTGCAAACTGAAGACCTGGAAATGAATCAGTACCAATTTTTCTTCAAGTCAAAACATCTTATAATAAGATGACCCAGTCTTGAATTAATAATAACTATAAGTAATCATAAAAATTTAACAATAGTGATTCCACAATTCCTATAGAATTTTTGAAATATTTAAAATGAACTATTTCACAAATGAAAATATTTAATAAAGATGAAGTAAAAAGAATATTTTCAATCAATACTATTCGTATGGAAATACTATTTCAAACATATAAGATCTGAAACAATCTATTCGACCATACTCTGCAAAGCTAGTGTTCTTAGAGTGATCCCGCAAAAATAATGATCTTTATTAAACTACCATTAACTCACTTTATTCCTTTTATCAACTTTTTCAAATTCCATCGAAATGTAAAAGTCATTATTTAATTTTTATCAGGCTAATAATAAGATATCTTGATCAAATTCAGAAACGAAACAAGAGACTCTTTTAAAAACCCTCTCTGGAGAACCAGTTGCTTCTAGCAGAGGAGGTGTTTCCCTGTCAAATCAACTCCTGTCAGTGTGCAATGTTAGCAACTGTCTATGAGTTCAGCTGATAATGCACAGGGCTGACCAGTTCCCTTGGAGAAACAGGAACTAATAAGGTAAAGGAAATCTGAATTTTAGAAAGTGGAATTAAGCCTTAGTTAATTCAAGAATATAGCAACTTTGTCAAATTGCATTATCCGGTTTGTAGCAGCTACCAGTTCTTATATCTGAATTTAGTTACAAAATAGTTATTATTCTTACAGCACCTGAAATTTCGAAATTAAGTAGACTTTAAATTATCATGTAGGTTTAACAAGTTCTAAATTTCAACTAAATGGTTGGGAACCTAAAAATGATATTTGAATTATGTAGAATGAATTTCCTTGACTCTTAAACACTCTAGGAAGAGGAACCTTAAAATTCACTTTTTACAAAAAAAAAAAAAAAACAACAACAAACTGCTCTGCATGCAGAACTGCTTCCTGATTCAGAGTTGAGTGACCAGGCCCTCAAGAGAAGCGAAGCATAACTTTGGCAGCTTATGCAAATAATAAAATTACAGTAAAAATTTTGACAGAAGCTGGGCTTTAAAGAAATGGCACTAGAAATCAAACTTTCAACAATATTAAATCACCCCAAACTGTTCATATTGAGAATATTTTACCAAACAAAGTATGAAAATGATTGGGGGGGGGGAAGGACTTTCACAGCAACACACTAAAAAGAGTGACCATGTCAAATGTCACCAAACATTTAGAAAAATTGTATGTAAGAGTTGACCATTGATGAGGATGGAAATTAATACAGCCACCATGAAAAACGGCATGCAGCTTTCTTAAAAAACTTTTTTTAAAAGAACTCTCATATGACCCAGCCACCCCACTACTGGGTATATACCCAACAGGAATGAAATTGGTATACGGAAGAGATAACTGCACTTTCAGGTCCATTCGAGGATCATTCACAATAGCCAAGATATGGAAAGAACGTAAGTGTCCATCAACGGATGAATAATTATAAAAATGGAAAATACTATTTGATCGTAAGAAAGAAAGAAACACTCTCATTTGCAGCAACATGGATGAGCCTGGAGGACACTTTTTTATGTGAAGTGAGCCAGGCACAGAAAGACAATAACAATGTCATCTCACTCTTATGCAGATCCTCAGAAAGCTGATCACATAGGAGCAGAGATAGAATGGTGACTACCAGAGACTGGGGGAAGAAGGAGGACGGGGATGAGGAGAGATGACTTAACAGGTGCAGGGTCTCAGGAGGACGGTGTGGGGAAGAGATGAGTTAACAAGTGCAGGGTCTCAGGAGGACAGTAGAGGGGAGAGATGAGTTAACAAGCGCAGGGTCTCAGTGTCCTCTCAGGAGGACAGGAATGGGAAGAGATGAGTTAACAGGTTCAGTGTCTTGGGATGACAGTGTGACAGAGATGAGTTAGGAGGTTCAGGGTCTCAGGAGGACAGGAATAGGGAGAGAGGAGTTAACAGGTGCAGGGTCTCAGGAGGACAGTGTGAGGGGGAGAGAAGAGTTAACAGGTACAGGGTCTCAGGAGGACATAGGGGGAGAAATGAGAACGACAGGGATGGGGAGAGATGAGTTAACAGGTGCAGGATGTCAGGTAAAGGGAAGAAGTTTTTGTCTGCCTTTGTGCAGAAGGGTGATTACACTTAATATTGTATGGTATGTTTCGACATACCTAGAAGAGAGGATTTTTAATGTTCTCACCTTATAGAAATGATGCATGTTTGAGATGATGGAAATGCTAAGTACATGATTTGAACATTTTACAATATAAATATTTACTGAACACACAGAGAAATTGAAACAATAATAAAATGCTGAAGGGAATATAAAATACTTAATTACTTTGGAAAACAATTTGGTAACTTTTTAAAAAGTTAAACATATACTTAATATATGACATGACCCTTCCACACTGAGGGAGTAACCCAAGTGAAATGGAAGCCATGTCTAAATCAATACTTGTACACAGACATTCATGGGACCTTCATTCTTAAATGCTTCTACAGAACAAAGGCATGAAGACACTGTGGGAGGTGTCAAGTAAGTTCAACATCTTTCACTATGAGGCACTGACACTCTGGAAGGTGTCAACAATGTTCAATATAAACTCATCCAATTGCATACTTTTAAATATATGCATTTCTTGTGCATAAAACACTCCTTAATGAAATTGTTAAATTCCGTTAAATTGTTAGATTTTTCAGCCTAAAATTTTGTATGAAATAAAGTCTATGGTTGTTTTCTATGATTTGTAATGTATATCTTACCTATAAAAAATTGGTGATAGTGCTACCGCCCCTGTAACAATATATCTACACTAACAGCCAGGGCTACTGAGTTTGGTCACACAGACTGTGCACCAGACCACACGAGGGGCACTGACCACACTATTCCTTATGTGTCAATCCCCGTATGTATTAATCGATACCTATAAGTATGTATGCATGTATGTATATGTGCAAGGGTATAAAGATACAAGTTTAATTATAAAAGAGGATAAATCAGAACTAAAATATAATTGCTAAGTATGTATATATATGCACCCACACATGCATATATACATACATACACATACATATATACAAATATACACACATATGTATACATGCAAACATATGAATACACACACACATATATTGGGAATTCTAACATCTCAATTTTCCCTCTGTGATACATCTTTCACCGATATATAGGACTATCTGCTATGAGGGAGATGTTATTACATCATTATTAGCCATATGAATGATTACAGGTGACATTTAACAACTGCTTACTATGTGCTGAGAAATGCATAAGTCATTTTGTATATGTTATATAGATTTTAAACTAGATTATACTCACCATGGGGGTGGGAGTTGTATCTGTCTTCTGTTTGTTTAATAGCAAACATAGTGTCTGATACATAGTAGGTACTTAATTAATGTTTATCAAGGGGATGATAGCTATAAAGTCTCTTTATTTCATCTTTACAACATGTTAAAACACTTTTGTGCTACGCAGGGTGGCTGACGCCTATAATCCCAGCACTTTGGGAGGCTGAGGTGGGTGGATCACTTGAGGTCCAGCCTGTACAAAATAGTGTAAACTTGTCTCTACTAAAAATATAAAAATTAGCTGGGTGTGGTGGCAGCTGTCTGTAATCTCAGCTACTCAGGAAGCTGAAACAGGAAGATCTCCTGAATCCTGGAGGCAGAGGTTGCAGTGAGCCAATATCATGCCCCTTGCCCCTGCACTCCAGCCTGGGAAACAGAGACTCCACAAAAAAAAAAAAAAGCTCTTTTGTAAATATATAAGATAGGTTTTATTGTTTACCTTATTTTACAGATAAAATAACAGAAGCTTGAAGAAAATTAAATAATATTCTAAGCATTGCATAGTTGCATGACTAGTAAGGTTGAGGTTTCAGTTCAGTCTTTTCTCACTGCATTGTCTAAGCCCTTACATCTCTCTTCTTGGTTTTAGTTCCTTGCAAGATCAGGAACCTTGCTAAGATGGGCTTCTGGGAAATGCCTTCCAGACTTTCTCTTCTAGATAGTAAGGCGCTCATTAAAAAGTGAGTATGGTTAAGACACCAAGAGAGCAAGCAACTCTATGGACTCCCTATGCAAGAGGGATGATGGAGATTAGGATTTCCCAGTTCCACTGAGACAGAGGTCCAGGCAGCAGCTGAAACTCCCCATCCCTCACCTTCCCCGCCAGGTGCAGGTGCCACACCTGGGCTTTCACTAATCTGCACTAATCTGGCCTCACCTTGAGTGCTCTCCTCTGTCTACAGAAATGCAGTAACTTGGAGACAGAATTTTCCCATGAGGCAGTTTCTTTATGTGCCGCTCTTTTATTCCCAGTTTGTCTTTTCCAGGAAGTCAGCATGTTGTTTTGAGTTTTTAAATGCTATTCAACCTGTATTCATCTTGCTGTCTCTCTGTCCCATTCCATCCCCATGCCTTTTTGCCAGTAGTGCATGCCTCTCTTCTATCCCTAGTATGAGAGCTAAAATTATACTTCACCTGAATTTTCTTCTGTATCTACTTGATTTGCCTTATTTCCACCACCAACAACTGACTAAACTCGTTCATTTTCTCCGTTCATGTTTCCAGTAAAATATGATCCAAAGTCTTGAGAAAATTAAGATCTCTCACTTTACTTTTGCTCTATCTACAACGGTAACTTGTTCAATGACTCTTAAAATTTCTTCCTACTTACTGGTAACACTGTAAAAAAAATGCTTTATTACATACGATTGTCTTTTCCCACCAGCTTGCCGCCACTCCTACAGTGAGATAAAATATTGGCTGTTCCTCTGCAGCACCTCTTACTTCCTGCTGTGACATGACTTTACTATGTCACTTCTCTCAAATACAAGTAGATACTTCCTAGTGTCACAGGCTAACGTGATCTGTAAGAGCTCAGTGGGTGGGCTCTGCTTTCCATTTAATTCTTGAAGTTGCCTACTCTGAAAACTACAACCTAATAATACGTCTAAGAGAAAGTCCCAGAATCCAGTTGGTGGTTATCAACCAATAACTCAGCCGAAAGCTGACTCAACAGATTGTAACAGGGAAGAGGTATGGGAGGAGAACTGAGTGTGACTATGGAAAAATTAAAATCCCTTTGAAAGAAATAGATTTTTAAACAAAATATTTGGGATTGAGAAAGTATGAAAATGAAAGATAAAAGTGTTTACTCTTTAGTATTGTCGAGTGATGAAATGTATTTATACCACTGCAGTTCCTCTGTAGCTTTTGTAGGAAATTGTTGCTAGGTCATTTGGTACAAATATAAAAAATGGTAATTTTTAGAAAGGTGGTTACTCCTTCCCATTATTGAATGTTAAAAACTGTTTTCAACAAGGGCTTATTTTATATTCAATATTGTTTATGTGAAATGAATCTGCTTCAATATAGTCATCAAAATAATTCCTAAACACAGAGACACACACAGTACATATCCCCTAACAACTGAAGAACATACTTTATCAATAAATGAGGGGTTATAGTCAGGTTGTTCCAGATGGCATACAAAATTCCGTTTAAGATGTGGGAACAAGTAATTGAAAAAATAAATTTACTTGAAAACTGTGTTATAGCAACAGTTTTTAAGAAAGATAATCCAAGGAATACATTTTATCCAGACATTGGAAATTTAGAAAGTTGGATTTTGATAAAAACACAGTAGCATTTTGAAGAAACAATGAATGAAATAGAAATAAATGTTATTTGATGACTTTCATGAAACTATAGCTGTTGACATAGATAAGTAGTTACTTCTGTGTTTCTTCAAACTTTTTCTAACTTATCTCCAGGTTTTCTGACCTTTTAGCTTTATTTTGATTTCCTTGACAGGGACTTCCACTGACCAACTGTTTTTCTTCAACTATTTTCAATCAGAATCCCTTCTGCCTTTCAAATTGGGCATTAAGTGAACTACCCACTTTCTTAATATTCTCTTTGCTCCTAAATTATTTTCTCTTTCATCTATTTGTGGTTGGTGTCATGTGGTGTGTTCGGGATGCTTCTTAGTTCATTTTTTAAGATCTCTCTCTCTTTTTTTTTTTTAATGTACTGACCATGGTTCTTTGGGCAGTCTAAATTATTGTCTCATTAAAGCCATGCACAGGTGCCACACTCCAGTGGTAAAGAGGGCATCCCCTTTATATCTCAGCCCATCAGATGGCCACGTAGCACCCAAAATTGGTGAGATGCTTCTCTCTTAGTGGAAAGTGACAGAATGCCTGCACCCTCATATTCTTATTCTATGGTCTGAAGCTACATTAAAGCTTGCATTATTTCCCTACTTAAGAGACTTAAGAGCAGAGTCATCACTGCACAATTCTAGGACTAAGAACAGGCTCCTGCAGCAGCTCAGCCAGTCTCTCTTGCACTGGAAATTGCTTCCTGCTCCAACTTCTGGTTAAGTCAGCTACAAAGTTCCCTAGACTAAGGTGCTCAGCCCTGCATAGTCTCAGAGGGCCCCCAGGCAAGGTTCCCCACTGGAGGTCTAAAGATTTCCTTTTAGGAGACAAAGCATTCATTGATTTCTCTGCTTTCCCACAGACTACAAGAATTGAGTCATTCCTGGCATTCTTGGCATCATTTTGATTATGACAACTGAGGTCTTAGTAACATCTGATGATTTCCAGAATAACCTTAGAATTATATAAGAATACCTTTGAGGTTGTCTGGTGGTAAATGTTTAGATCAGGCCATCAAGTAAATATTCCTTAGAACATTTCCCATTTTTGCCAGCGTACTTTCAGAATATTACCTCTATAAGGCATGACTAAATCGTTTTTTAAAGCTTTATTTCATTTTCGGGTTGATATAATCTCTAATGCAAAACTCATCTAATTACCAGTAGATGTTCCTATATGTAATAGCAAAGTTAAAGATCAAGGTGATTTTATGACTTTTCCATCTAATTTCTTCCAAGCATTAGATTAGATGTAAAAAGTTCTAGTTAATTCAATATTTGCTTATTCCATACAAGTCTGTATTAAAGAAAATAGTATCCCTGACAGTTAATATGAGTTTTCACTGTGTTTTGCTATAGATAGTTCAAGTTTTCTGTCTTGATTATGAAGTACAAATATTTACTTCTAAATACTGAATATAATGTAAATGATATTTCTTCTCCAGCCTAAAAACATGAGGAAACCCCATTGTTCAGAGCTAATTCTCAACCTAATTGTTTGATTTGGTCTTCCCACTTTTTCCCCATGTCCTCCTCATTCCTAGCCCACAGACGTCATTTTCCTGCTGAATAAAAGCACTAATCTAACATCTGCACACGGTCTGTCTGCTCCCATCTTGTATGCATCTCCTGGAACACTCAGCTCTTTTCACTTCTCACCTATATTTCTACCAGTCAGAGTGCTGGCAGGAAGTAGCACATTAAAATTGGAACATTAAAAACAGTTAATGCAGGAAATATAGGGAATAATGACTGTGATTGGTCTAAGTAAACTACCAAGGGCTAGGAAGCACAGTTCCCCTGTGTTGGCAGCCGCAGATCAGTTCAATCTCCCCAGGGAGCTGCTAGCAGACAGGACAGAAGCCCCCATGGGGAGCTGTTACCTTCGGCGATGCATGGAACAGAGACCCAGAGACAGCACACCCCTGCTTCACTCACGCTGTGCCCTCAGTCACTCCCCTTTGATGATTCCCCATGAGAAGTGAGAGGGCGAAAAAGGCCCTCGATACATTCAGTCCTCAGAGCACAGAGCTCTCTGGGAACGGTGAAGCATGGGGCCGAGGAGCCAAAGATGCCCTGAGTGGTTCTCCATCAGCCCAGCCACCCAGTTCCACCACCAAACCAGAGACTTCATAAAAATGCCTGGCGCATTACCAGCGGATGCCTATTGAAAGCATCCCACTCTTAGACCACCACATTCTGTCTAATCCTTTCAGGCTTTCAGGCTCTCCTGCAGCCCACTCTGTCCACCTTCCCGCCTGCATGGAGACTTCCAATCAGCACAGCTCATCATGTCTCTCTTCTAACTACACTTCAAACCTAGGGACCTTGATTACCATGCGTTGTTCCAAGAGGCAGCTTCCTCTCACCGGCACGGTGCCACTCACCTTCCATCCTGCCTCCTGTCTTCACCCAGGTCTCCTTCCCATCCCAACAGCCTACACTTCATTCATTCAGGTTGTTCCTTGAACAAAGTGTGTGAGGTCAGGCAACTGCCTGCACAAAACTTCCATGGCTTCTGATAACAGAGTGCGGAGGGACAAGACAGGGGGCCAACGCGGTGATTCCTCCTGACTGCTTTTGCCTCACTGGAAAGATCTTTCTCTCTGATGATACTTCCTAGCTTAGTCTGGTCTTCCTGAAGTTCGCCAGGTACAATCAACACAGTCTCACTTTGCAACTTTGCATTTGCAAACACTTTCTGCTGGGATATTCCCCAGCTATCCATATGGGCAGCTCCCCACTCCTTTCACCCAGCACTCCCCTCCAGAGACTCACACTGCTGGCTCCACCCTGAAGAGCAGAGGCTCCATCACTCTCTAGCCCTCTGACCATTTCCCTACATTTTTCTTCATTCAATTTATTACTACCTGGGAGAACATCAAGCCCAAGACACCATCAATTATAAGATGCTTAATTACTTCATGCACTACTGAAAAAGAGAATAAAAATGTGACATGAATCACTCTTACCTATGTGATAGTAAGATACATCCCAATATCAGAGGTACTAAAAGGTGAAAAAATCCACACCTTAGAAGCAATGAGGCAGGTTATATAAATTACTATTATTATTATTTTCGCTGCAAAACTTCCTGATTAGAATGTAAATTCTGGGAAAGCTGGTCCTTTGCCAAACAGCTACTTATGTCATCCCAGCCCTCAAAACACTGCCTGGCATAAAATAGATACTCAGTGAATATTCATATATTTAACTATGTAAATTAAGTGTAACGATTAGTGGTTTTAATTGCATTATTGTTTCATTTTCTTTTGCACCTTCTATAGCTTTTAAATCTCATGTATGTTTTATTATTGATCATAATAAACATCACACCAACATTGTGATTACATACATTTAAAACAATAAAAGTGCTTGTATTGTTCTATATATGTGACACCTCAGAAATGCTTTCTGAGTAAAAGGCAGTCTTTTCAACACATGGGCAATGAGCATTTTTAGGAGTAAGACTTAAAAAGATATTTTCTTCTTCTCTTCTCAAAAGAAACACTGTCTATGGGTATAGATTTTTGTCGATATGCTAATATGTTATGATTTGGGATAATTAGAGATGAAAGACTTAAGGTAATGCCAATTATTATTTTCTCAGCCACTTTATGTATGGCTCATCCAAAAAAAATAATAATATGAAGCTAAAAAAGAGAGAGAGATGAAAGCACACAGGCAGCAAACAGAGACTTAAACAAGACAGCTTGAGAACCTGGCTTATTGCTCATTTAAAGCGCGGAGCTTAATTCTTATCTCTAGCTGTGGTTGTCATGCATCAAAAAATTTCAAAGACTGAAGGGCAAACTCATTTTCTTTGCTTGATCCTCCTGGTAGGGAGGGAAAAAAATCAAATGCAATTGTGTGAATTTATCATAATATTGTTCAAGGGGAAAACTCATAAAAATCCTATCTGTTGCTCACTTGATTTGATGTATCCTCACCTAATACCACTATTCGCTGAAGACAAGACACGCATCCCAAATGACGGAGCGGCTGTCAACACATCAACGCCGCTCCATTCTTATTGGCCTCCACTTGGGAAATTGTATCTATGAGGTGGAGTTTGCTTTCTATAAAGCACTCTTTGGCAATTCATACAGTTCTAATTTATCCTAAAGGCTGATAGGCTGTGTAATTTGTAAACAGATTTAACAAACATTTATTCTAATGGGACAGTGGGAAATAAGATCAACCCTGGCAGCTTCCACAGCCCCGCTCAAAGAAACTTCAGCAGAAGCCAAGGTATCCAGGGAAAAACTGCATTGCAGAAGCTGATCCTCAATGAACGTTATTTATCCTTCCGAGTAGATTATCTTCTTTACAGAGAAGATAGTGATTATAATTTATTGATAGCATTAATGTTTTCCCTTTCTAATCATAGTCAAAAGAAGAAAGAATACCCTATTGACACCAAAGCCATTCTAGATGCAGCTAATTGATATCTATCTCTTTCTTTTCCTTTTTTTTTTTTTTTTTTGTTTGTTTGAGATAGAGTCTCACTTTGTGGCCCAGGCTGGGGTGAAGTGGCACAATCTAAGCTCATTGCAACCTCCACCTCCTGGGTTCAAGTGATTCTCTGGCCTCAGCCTCCCAAGTAGCTGGTATTACAGGTGTGCATCACCACGCCTGGCTAATTCTTTAGTGGAGATGGAGTTTTATCATGTTTGCCAGGCTGGTCTCAAACTCCTGACTTCAGATGATTCACTTGCCTTGGCCTCCCAAAGTACAGATATCTATTTCTAAAGTAGAGGTTTTCATACAAATAATAAGTAACTGTAGAATTTACTCAGCAGAAAAATTACAGGCATAGCTATTGAAATTGTTTGAATATTCAGATCCATCTGTGATTTGATAAAGAATTACTATGGAAAATAAAAGAAAGAATTACTATGGAGTTTTACTATTTTTAACAAAATTTTGTTTTCTGAGATAATTATAGATTTCCATGAAGTTGTAAGAATTAATACAAAGCTCTCACATAAGCGTCATGCAGTTACAAAGATCTTGTGTAACCTTCATGCAGCTTCCCCCAATGGTAACATTTTGTAAAACTGTAGTATAACATCACTACCAGGATAGTGAACTGAAATAGGTGCATTCCAGAACATGTCCTTCAACACAATGCTAGTATTTTGCAAAACTCTATTATAACATCACCACCAGGATACTGCTACAGAAACAGGTGAGATACAGAATGTGTCAGCAACACAGGCATCCCTCCTGTTGACTCTCAATAGCCACAGTTACTTTGTCTCATTACCCATTCCCTCCCTAATCCCTGGCAACTACTAATCTCTTCTCTGCTTCTATACGAATGTTGTAGAAATGGCATTTGACCTTTCGGGATTGACTTTTTCAGTCACCACCACTCTCTGAGGAGTCACCAAGTTGCTGTTTGTATCAATAGTTTACTCCTTTTTACTGCTGAGTGATGTTCCATGGTCTAGTTGAACCAATTTAACTGTTCGCATCTTCAATGACATTTGGTAGTTTCCTGTCTTTGACTATTATGACTAAAGCTGCTATACATATTCCTGCTAATGTTATTTATTATTATGTTATGTGAACATAAGTCTCCACTTCGCTGAGACAAATGATTGGAAGCGCAATTGTCGGGTCATAGGATTATTGCATGCTTAGCTCTTACACAAAATTGCCAAACTGCTTTCCAATGTGGCTGTACCATTACACATTCCCATCAGCAATGATTGAGTGACTTGACTTCTCTATTTGAGACCATTTGGCAATGTCACCTTAAGTGTGTGTGTGTGTGTGTGTGTGTGTGTATGTGTGTGTGTGTATTTTAATTTTATAAATTTTGAAGGTGTGGATGATAACACATTTTTTGTCTTAATTTAAATTACCCTAATAGTTAAAGACACTACACATTTTTCTACATATTTATTACATATCTTTTTTGGTGAAAGGTCTTCCGAACATATCCTCTGTGTGTGTGTGTGTGTGTGTGTGTGTGTGTGTGTGTGTGTTTACTGTACATTGTTGATAGTTCTTTATGAGTTCTTAACAGATATGTGGCTTTTAACTACATATGAGTTCTTAGCAGATATATGGTTTGAAAATGTTGTCTTCTTCCAGTCTACAGCTTATCTTTTCAGGTTCTTTATATGATTTTTCTCAGAGAAGATATTTTCATTTTGATAAAGTCTATTTTATCAATTTTTAATTGATGGATTATGCTTTGGGAGACAAGTCTAAGAAATATTTGCCTAGTCTCAGATTGCAAAGATTTCCTTGTATCTTTTAATAAAAGTTTTATATGTTTACATCTACATTTAAGCCTACTATCCATTTTGAGTTGATTTTTGTAAAAAATGTGAGATTCATCACATGGAGGTTCATTTGTGGCCTATGTATGTCAAATAGTTCTGGAACCATTTATTAAAAAAACTATTCATCCTCCATTGAATTGCTTTGGCCCTTTCACCAAAAACCATGTGGGTTTATTTCTGGGCTTTCTATTTCATTCCACTAATCTCTGTGTCTGTCCTTCCACCAACACTACATGGCCTTGATTACTGGAGCTATAGAATATGTATTCAAATTGGGTAAAGTCCTTTTCCCAGTCAAATTTTTTTCAGAATTACTTTAGCTATTCTAGTTCCCGTATGTTTTCATATTCATTTTAGAATAATCTTGTTCATGCCTATAAAACAGATTTGCTGAGATTCTTATGACAGTTGCATTAAATTGTATATCAATTTAGGAGATTTGAAATCTTAACTCTGTCTCAATACACGAACATATTATATATCTTAATTGATTTTGATCTTTGGTTTCCTTCAATAACATTGTGTAGTTTTCCATATAAGTCTCCTATACATTTGCAGTTTTGTTTAGATTTCCACATATTACATTGTTTTGAGGGTTTGCATATTGTATTTTAAAGAAATTGGGTGTTCACGTGTTCATATTAGCAAATAGAAGTACAGCAGATTTTGGTTCGTTCATCTTGTACCCTGTGAAGTCATCAAACTGGCTTCTTGGCTCTAACAGTTCATCTGTGAATTCCTTGGGAAATTCTATCTAGACGATCATGTTACTTGCAAGCAGAGTCAGCTTTACTACTTTTCTTCGCAATCTACATGTCTTTTTTCTCTTATCCTTTCAATTTTGAATTGACTGCAACTTCCAGCACTATGCTGAATGGGAAGACCGGATACACGTGGTGGGCTCTTACTCCTAAGCGGTAACATGCAGTCTTTCATCGTTAAGGTTAATGCTAAGTGTTATTTTTTTGTTTTGTTGTTTTGTAAGTGCTCTTTATCACAAACTGAGGATGGCCCGTTTCCTCCTGCCTTGCTGAGAATTTGTCATGAATAGACACTGTAGCAGCCTGGGTGGTATCCCCCTGATAATGACATGTCCACTCCCTTGTCCCCAGACATGGCGACTGTGATTTTATTTGGAAAATGGGTCTTTGCAGATGGAATGTAGCTAAAGATCTTTAGATTACAACATCCTGGATTATCTGGGTGTCCCCAAATCCCATGACAAGTGCCTTTGTATGAGGCACATAGAAGAGAAAACACAGACCCAGAAGAACAGGTGATCTGCAGACACAGGCAGAGGTTCCAGAGATGCCGCTGTTGGCTGAGGAGCACGGGAGCCAGGGGAAGCTGGGAAAGGGTAGGAATGGGTTCTCTCCAGGAGCGCTGGCAGGCAGCATGGCTTTGTGACACCTTGACTAT
>PVKP010032547.1:0-25827 GCA_004027715.1 Plecturocebus donacophilus | reverse complement strand
ACCGTTTGTAGTCAATTCTCTCTCTCACCTGGACTTTTGGCAACCACCAAACTGTCTCTGCTCATATAGGATTGCTTTTCCCAGCGTTTATTAAAAAGAAGTACAGTCAATTCCTTTAATTTTTACTTTCAGATAACTTCAATTTCTTGTATTCTAATTATGAGAGGATTCAATGAGCACACTATCACTTTAAATTTTCCAGACCCAAAGTTAAGAGTAAAAGTCACTTGGCTTCTTATCATAAAGCACACCCTTGATCATTCAGTCCCAAAATGTGAAATCCATTTCTTCTGAAATTTACATTTAATTCACTGATCTTTTTGTGTAAGTAGATTTCCCATGGATTTCCCATAGAGAGCTAATTGCAGCTCACATTTAGCCATTGGATTCTCACATGTAATTTCTGTCAACATCCCTGGGAAGGGTGCAGAATGAACTAACAGCAAAATTTATTTCACCCTCAAAGGCTAACCAGCACTTCCTTTCCAGTTTCCATTTTGTGTCAGAGCCCATAGTAAGCTGATTTGACACAAAGGTGACAGCATTTCTTTTCTTCCTTTGTTCCATTTAATTATTTTTAAAAGAGACATAAAAAAGTTTTAGGATTGCTTTCAGCACTTCCTTTTCAAATGCTACATTCCAAGTTTAAGCTCAAACTTAAGTGTAATGAAACTGTTATCAACACCTGACAGAAAAAAAGCATCATGAATGAATACATTCAACCCCCCTCTTGACAAGGCCGCTTATATCTTTTCTTATAAAAGCACAGTATAGATTGTTTCTGTCTGCTTTTTATGCATATCATTTTCATAACCTGCCTAGGCGTCTAAGCCATTCTAGGGATTTCTGAGAAAATTGACTTCATACTACAAATGCTATGGAGGAGAAAAAAAAAAAAAAGAAAGAAATGAGAAGTGGAAACAATCACTCCACCTTTGAGGTCCCTTAGAAGTAACTTTGAGTTTTCACCAAAAGCCATTAGAAGACACATTTCTGTTTGGGAAATACACATGCTCTATCAGTGGAAGTCAGGAAGCAAGTATGATTATTTTCTTTAATAATTTAGAAAAGACAATTTCATAGCATGCTTTAAGAATTAAAAAAACCCCAAACAGTCCAGAAATTCAGAAATAATAAGAGGTTGCATACAGACACATGACTTTGTATAGACTTTCATCATTTTAGCACACATTATTTTAAAGTGCTTAATGTATATAGTCACATAATAGTTTTAATTTGCCATGTTTTTATGATATCAAATGAACAGAAACTCATTTTTTTCCGTAAGGAACAAATCTAACACATATGTACAAAAATTAATTTTATAGCATAAAATGCAAAAAAACCAGTAAATAGCTGTGTGCTCTGTCATATTTTATTTTAATAGTAATGCATTGCTTAACGATAGCGATACAGTCTAAGAAATGCATCCTTAGTCAGTGTTCTCATCATAGAGTGTTCTTACACAAACTTAGATGATACAACCTACTACACACCTAGGCTAGATGCATAGCACATTGCTTCTAGCCTGCAAACCAGTACAGCAAGCCTGTGACTGCACTGAATACTGTAGGCAACTGTAACACAATGGTAAGTATTTGTATATCTAAGGTAAGCATTTGTGCAGCATATGTACTGTTAAAGGATACAAGATGGCACAGCTGTATAGGGCACTTAATGGAGCTTACAGGATAGAAGTTGCTCTGGGTGAGTCAGTGAGTGAGTGGTGAGTGAACATGACGGCCTAGGATAATACTGTACACTACTGTGGAGTTTATGAACACTCTACACTTAGCCTACACTGTATTTATTTTAAAATTTTTCTTTCTTCAATAATAAATTACCCTTAGCTTACTGTAACATTTTTTACTTTGTAAACTTTTTAATGTTTTAAAACTTTTTGACTCTTGTAATACTATAAAATTGTTTTAAAAATACATTGTACAGCTATAAAAAAGGTTTTTTCTTTTATGTCCTTATTCTATAAACTTTCTCTTCTACTAATTTTTTTTTTTTTTTACTTTTTAAAATTTTTGTTTAAAACTAAGACACACACATTAACCTAGGCCTATACAGGGTTAGGATCATCAGTATCACGGTAATCCACCTCTACATCTTGTCCCACTGGAAAGTCTTCAAGGTCAATAGCAGCTCCATTATAATCTCATAGGATCACCATCATATATGTGGTTCATCAGGGACCAGAATACTGTTATGTAGCACATGACTCAGTCATGCCACATAACATCATAGAGTGTGCTTACACAGACCTAGATGGAATATATATTTTTATTTATATATTTTTTTAATATGGAAAACCAAATGTCCCAGGACCATTGCTGAATATCATTCATTTCCCCTACTTGTTCCGCAATGCCAATATCAAGTGGGAGATAGCAGGTTTCTATATATGTTACATGTGGTCCATTATTGACTAAAATGTCACTATGTAGCACATGATTGTATTGCTTTATGTGATTTTTAAATCTTTAATAGGAAAATTGTATTTGTATGCATTCTTTAGATAAAGCAAGAAGCAGTTTAATATAGTTTTTAAAACTAGAAGCCAAAATAATCAGTTCCTAATCTACATTCCCATTATAACACTTTGGACTTTTAAAATTTACACATATGGTCTACTTGAATATGCAAGCAAATACATCCCTGCAAAGAAAAGACAAATATTTATGTACAAATAAATAGTGTTTTAGCGAACAGGCACTCAGATGTGAGGGCTGATGTTTTATGGCTTGACTCTTAGCCTCAATAAAACATGCTCACGAGGCAGCATTTTTCTTTAGGGATAAGTCATAACTTTGCCATAGAGGGCTATTAGGAGACCATTTACTGACATGGGACTGAACCTACAATTCCCACAGAGAAATGTTATTTTAAAAGGAAGGCTGATACAGGAGATTTTCGGGAAAATCCCCCCTGGAGACCTGAAGTTCCCCTGGTGCCAAGCATGTAATGCAATTTTCCTTATTGAAATAGAGAATATCATGTTGCAGCAATTGTTCGTAAGTGAGATAGGGCATAAGCACATCACTTCTGCATGTACAGTATCTGCAAGTTTACACTTTGAAAGCCTAGTAACATGAAATTGCAGGCTGTTTTTAGAGCTCTTCTGGCTTGCATGAGAGAATGTTTATTTCTTTATCTATATATGGAGAGACATGTCCTGTAGTTTAAGGTCAAATAACATCTCCTGGGGGAAGACTTGATTAACTGTCTAATGGGATTGAGTCCTTGGGGGTAGTAAATCAATTTCATCATAAAGCCGCAACTTCTGTCCTCTAATGCTCCAGAATGGGTTTAAAAAGTGACCAGGGCCCTCTCCCCTCCATCAGTAGCTGGACCTGTGATGAGAACTTCAGGGCATAGATGCATCTGGCAGCTCCCCTCTCCTGTCTTCATGCAAACATGGAATCAGGCCCTAGGAAAGTGTATTATTTTTTTTGCCAGGGGACTAAAAGCGATATGGGTAATAACCGTTAATTGCACATTGCATTTAATGTAGAATAAGGCAGGTGAAACCCTTTGCCTAGTCCCCCTGTGGCACTTGATCTGCTGAAATTTCTTTCCTGTGCTTTGAAAATAACTAAAGCACAGATTAGCTAGAGAGAATCAACTCCAGCTTTGGTCCAGCCTAGTAGCTCACTGGCGACCATGTAAGCATGGTGGGCAGGATCTCCAACAGTGGGCAGAGCAATTAATTAGTCAGTGTTACTGAAGAGTGAGCAAGAGGAAACAAGCTAAAGTCACAGTATGAAACTTTGGGTTTCATATGAGATATAATTGAAAAATACCTTACATGTACATATAGGACTCCATTTTTCAAATCATTATCATGTTTTATCCATCCAGCAACCCATCATGGGAAGAAGGGGGCTTATTATTACTGCTAAGTTTATAATAAGGGCACTAACGAGATTCTTCACTTTCTTCTCAATAGACAAAGTCCCTGCAGAGTTAATCTACTCCTATGACTAACATTCCAGTAACAACAGCTAACATTTTTTGAGTGTTTACTATGTGCAGGTTATTCTGCTTAGTACTTTACATGCATTTATCTAACGTATTCCTCTCAACACCTATGAGATATGCATAGGATGGCATAGAAGTGATCGATAAGAAAAATGATATACTTTAGTTGAAACAGCTCTGAGCTCAGAGTCTGATTAAAAGTGCAGGTTCACAGGTAGGATGGCTTACAGGTAACGTAAAGGAAACCTAGAACCAGCCTGCTTGCCCTGGAAGCCTGTCTTCACCTCCCAGTCTCTGGTCTTCGGCAAGTTTCTCAATCATTCTTCCCCTCTCTTTTCTCATCTGTTTAAATGCAGATAAAGCCTCACTGAGTTGTGAGTGGATTGAAGGAGTTAATACAAATAACCTGCTTGGAGCAGTGCTTAGCACATAATTAGTGCCCCATTAAGTGTCAGTAACATTATTTTTACTTCTTGCTGGATGCCATTGGACATGCCACTTTACCTCTCAGAACTCAAGGTTCTTACCTAAGAAAATACTTATATTAATACTTGTTTACCTCATAGGTTTAATAGATATAATATATATGAAAATGAAAATAGTATTTTAATTATATCATTTTAAAGTGATTTGGTATCATTTTATGACTTCCGAGTTTATCTCTAGTTCTGACAAGTCTCCTAAGATATACTCCTGAATTTCCTACTGATCATTTTCATGTGGAATTAAAAGGCATTAATTCCTTGATTCATTCTCCAAATAAATACTAAGCAGTTGCTCTGGGCCACAAGGTGGGCCACGGAGAAAAACATGTGGTCTGTGTTCTCAAAGAGTGTGCAATCCTGGAGTAGAGACACACAAGAAACCAATGATAACAACACAGTATCCTAAGTGTTACGACCAATGAGACTAAAGGAAGAAGACTCAGCTTGCAGGGGACAGAGGGACCACAAAAGGCGCCCCCCCAGGAGGTAGCATTTCAACATCACTGTGCCCCAAAACAACCTTGTGGTCAATATAGTCATCCTCTCTTTCTCTATATGTCTTTTTTCAGATGTGAATTTATATCTGTCTCAAATGTCTTATGATGGCTTGCTACATACAACAGGAACAATGGTTAAGGGCCTCTCAAATAATTTCTTCATGTCGTAACTCTATTAGGGCTTGGGCTTAAAGGATATAAAGAATTGAGCAACTCATGATAAACCTTCAACTACAATTTGTTTGGCAGGAAAAAATCTAGATTTTCTTGAACAGGTTTGAGAAGATAGAGTCTATAGACATTGTTTTATTAGATACCTTAATAACCTGACATAATTTGCCAGAAAGAGTCATGGAATGTTTATTTTTATAATCATATCTCACTTCACCATTTCGAGACTTAGCCCAGTGCTTCTCAGTCTCTTTCTTGGAAACGTCACTAATGATAGCCAACAGGAGCCAGGTACCCATATGGGGCCTGGGCAGACCTTGGGGCCATCCACAAGCACAGTATTTTTTGAAGTTTCAAGATCATTGTGGATTTTGTAGCCTATGCCATAAGCTACATATACTTATGTAAATATCCTATTCTTTTACATCTTATACTATTTAACAATATAAGATTGGTTTCTCTCCAAATCTTATTTTATTTCTTAGTATTTTTTTTTCAGTCATACAAGCTATATCATTGTAGAAAATTAGAAAACTATATCAAATTACAAATTTAAAATTAAGCTTTTCTGGCCAGGCATGGTGGCTCATACCTGTAATCCCAGCACTTTGGGAGGCCAAAGTGAGCAGATCACCTGAGGTCAGGAGTTCGAGATCAGCCTGGCCAACATGGTGAAACCCCATCTCTACCGAAAATACAAAAATTAGCCAGGCCTCATGGCATGTGCCTATACTCCCAGCTACTTGGGAGGCCGAGGCAAGAGAATAGCTTGAACCCAGGAGGCAGAGGTTGCAGTGAGTGGAGATCATGTCATTGCACTCCAGCCTGGGCAACAGAATGAGACTCTGTCTCGATAAAAATAAAAATAAGTTAATTCAAGCTTATCTATAATTCCCAAACTACTAACCATTGGTGCTTTTCCTTCTAAGTATTGTCATATACAGATATAGATAAATATATATAATTATGTAAGTACATATGTACAATTTGAAGTCAACCTATATGGATCATATCCTGCTTTTTTTTTTAACTTAACAGTAATTATTTGATGATTTGGTGAATATTTTTATTTAGTGGTTTGATGAATGTACAAGTTTAAAGTACAGGATCTATAGTCTGGATTTGAATCCAAACTTGGCTCATTTACTAGCCTTGGGTTCCTCATCTGTAAATGGAAGTTAATAATGCTTTCTGCAGACAGTTGTGAGAATGAAACGATTTACTGTATGTGAAGTGCTTAGACACAGCCTGGCACAGAGTGAACACCTACATAAAGGTTAGTGCAATTTCCTCTCAATGATTTGGGAAGCTACTTTTGTCATATACTGAATTCCCTTATGTATTTTGGTCTACTTCTGGATGCTCTGTTTTCTTCCATTGACAGCAATTTATTTACATACCTAAACTACCTTGTCTTACATATTCTTTATATGAAGAGGCCAGATTGGTATGGCTAATTCTCTTGAATATTCTTTTATTTTTCTAGTTCATTTTCCACATGAACTGTAGAATAACTTGCATAATTAAAATACTTTAAATATGTGCATTTAAATTGCATTTGTGGAATATCTGAATATATGAGCCTTTACAATGCTTTTATAACTCACTGCTCTCCAGTTTCATTGCATACGCCTTTATTTTATCTTAGTCTACTCTATTATAGGGGCATTTTTCTACCACAGTCACTCCTAGCTCGGATACCTAGTTATTCCTAAAAAAAAAAATGCTCTCAAACTTGACATTAAAAAAGAGGAAGGAAAAGAGAAATAACGTTCTGGCATTTAGAAAGCAGCATCTATGCAGCTGTGCACCCAGGTAGCATTCCCAAGTATGCCCCTTGGAACTGGTGCTGTAGAATGTTGACAGGTTGTATTTTGCAGAAAAAATAAGGGGTTGTGTGGTTAAATACATTTCAGAAATTCTAAGTGAAACAAAATTAAAGACACTTTCTACTTTGTAAGAAAATCCTGAAACTTTAATATAGGTAAGGATTTTTTTCTGAATCTCTAAAAGGAGATCTATTTTGCATAAGGGCCTGAACTTTTGGCTATGTAAGCTTTTCTAGAAAAAACAACTCTTACTAATTAAATTCCTGGATATACTGATTTGGGAAGCTCTGCCCAAAGGGGTTGTCTCCAAGATTTTGGTGCTTAAGATAACTTCTTTTTCTTCTTTCTGTAAGTACTGTTCCAGGAGGCGGACTAATAATTTTAAAATCTAGGATAATTGATCTTAAATCTAAATGAAATTCCTCTCAGATTTGGTCTGTGGGTTGACTGAGTTCCCCCTTCTGACGATGATGTGCATTTTCATTTATTTCAGTGTCTTTGTGTGTGCTTCAGTGGGAAGTCGGAAGAGACTAAACTGGTCAAATGCTTCCCTAAAGGAGAAAAGAAATGCTGGTCCCATATTCTATCAGTGACACACTGAACCAACAACACTGTCTAGATTGTTGACTAACACAGAGCATGTTTCCTAAAATTTATAGTGAATGTATTTTTAAAACTCAACATTTGATAGAAAATAATTTTTCTCCTTCAGGGAATTTTTATTACTTAAACAAAACAACAGCCTACACAAGTATTAGGCAATGTACCAAAATAAAGGGTTTCTATTTTTTTTCCTTTTTTTTTTTTTTTTTTTTTGGCAGGAGAGAAATTATTTTCATGTAGTCATTTGTTGGACCTTGGGGTAAAATTATATTTCATAGTTCCCTTGTTCCCAGGCTGTAGAAAAAAAGAGAGAGAGAGAGAGAGATTGATGTCTGAAATTTCAAGTGTATTTGTATTACAAATTTGTTTGATTCTCTTGGGAATAATTATCTCATATCATTTGAAGGTTAGTAATTCCTTAGGAATGACCCTTCTGTTATAATTAGTAACTTCTTACATGCAGCTAAGAAAAGTGAAAGTTAATGGACTTAGTTTCTTGCTTTGCTGTTTTATTAAACTGTTACTCTTTGAAACAAATAACCAGAATCCTAGAGACACTGCCCAGTGGAGTAATCATGCTTCCTTTCATTTGCTGAGAATAGGTAATGTAGACGTATGTGGTAGCATAACAATGGTCAGGAAGAAAAACCTCATTATACCTCATTATACAATACTAAATCTATATACACAAGGGAAAGGTGTGTCCAATGGCTGCTGGGAGGAATTTCCAATGATTTCTTCTTTCCCAGTTTCCCAGACATTAGATTCAAGACTTCAGTGGAAAAGGAAAGAAAGAAAAAACAAAGGTAGAATGGAAAAGAGAGGAAATACAAAAAAGAAAAAAATGATCTTATAAATGATGAATCCAGAAAGTCACAATCCTTTAATAAGAAACCAAAGCTAGAAAGAAGAAAAACAAAAGAAAAATAAAAAAATAAAAAAGACTTGGCTTCATGCAACCCACTCACAATGTTGGTGAATGTATTAGCTAGAAAAAATTGGTAAGAAAATTTGAAAGAGTCTTCAAGTTCCCCAGAGAGGATGGGCGTGACCTAGCTTTGGGACTTTAAGTGAAGTATTTCTTTTCCAAGTCTTACATGAAGATTACAGTTTAATGTTAGATCTTTGCATACACTGAGATGTCTCCATAGTCACAGGCTGTTGGTCATATACCTGCAGGACACCAAGAAAACTCTCTAATGCAGCCACAAGATAAATGAATTATTTTTTTCATTTTTACAATTTTTACAAATATTGTTTATTTTAATAAAGCGGGTACAGACAACGTCCATTTAAAACCCATAGCCCAGGCCAAAAATTACAAATAAAATAAAAAAGAACAGTGGTCTCTTATATTCATTTCTGCAGGAAAACTTTTCAAAATTGCTAATGAAAATTAGAACTTTTCTGGGATCATCTGACAATATTTTTTCTTTCTTTCTTTTTTTGAAATGAGGTCTCGCTCTGTTACCCAGGCTGGAGTGCAGTGGCATCATCTCGGCTCACTGCAACCTTTGCCTCCCAGGTTCAAGGGATTCTCCTGCCTCAACCTCACAAGAAGCTGGGACTACAAGTGTGTGCCACCACACCTAGCTGACAAAACTAAAAAAATTTTTTTTTTTTTGTATTTTTAGTAGAGACAGGGTTTTGTCATTTTGGCCAGGCTTGTCTTGAACTCCTGAGCCTGAGTAATCCTGCCTTGGCCTCCCAAAATGCTGGAACTACAGGCATGAGCCACTGTGCCCAGCCCTAACAAGATTTTTTAAAAATCTTTAAATGCTGGCTGGGCACAGTGCCTCACGCCTGTAATCCCAGCACTTTGGTAGGCTGAGGTGAGAGGATCACAAGGTTACGAGATTGAGTCTATCCTGGCCAACATGGTGAAACCCCATCTCTACTAAAAAAAAAAAATACATAAATTAGCTGGGTGTGGTGGCGTGCACCTGTAGTCCCAGCTACTGGGAGGCTGAGGCAGGAGAATCACTTGAACATGGAAGGTGGAGATTGCAGTGAGCTGAGATCGCACCACTGCATTCCAGCCTGGAGACAGAGTGAGACTTCATCTTAAAATGGCTTTTCTTCAATGAAGCCATCTTTGGAGTTAGGCATTACTCTCACCTTATCTGTCATCTTGATTTCAACCTAATATTCCTCTTCTTTTGGATGGACCAGATCCTCAAATTTTTAAAGAATCTTCAAGTTAAGAAAAGGTCATTTTTCCTCAGTCCAGCTCTCTGACAAACTTCTACCTCCCACTGAAAGTCATAGTCCAGGAGTAAAGCAATCGCATGCTAGAACCCTAGGGCCAACTGGAAAGTCATTATGAACCCTTGGATTGGTCTATCTCTTTATCACCAAAAGCCCAAAATGCATGGTCCTGAGAAAGGTGGCCACTCTGTGCACAAGTGTACTTGTGTAAAGAAGAGGGCAACATGAAGGAGACAGGGGCTTGACTGTCGAAAGTCAGCCCAATGAAAACAAACAATCATGAATAATGAGCACTAGAATTCCAATTACCAGTTGTTTTAGAAAAATGGGGTATCAGTTTTCAATTTTACTTTGAACACCACATTACAAAAAAATTTTAGAGGATTCAGGGGAAAAAAATCATAAAAATAGTATCTAAACTGTTGAATGATCCCTGTTGGTCCTGATAATCTTCAATCACATCTTCTTCCTCCATTCCCAGTTCTTTTGGAATATGATTATCAGTGCTTCTCTGACTTTCAAAGAAAAACCTGAGTGAATTCATTGGAACACTCTGTCTTTGATAGTATGATTCTTTAAGTTACTTGAGATGTATTATCATTTTCACTTTGAAGTGAATCTCACTGCTATTCTGTCCAGTGACTTTGAGTTTAATGTATTCTGTTTCCCCCTTATCTCCAAAGTCCTCAGCTGAAGGTTTTGCCTCCTGGTCAGACATGGTGACAGTGGTTTCACACAGGGGACCCACAAAGCAGGAGCCTTGGGTAGGCAGAACCTCGTTCCAGGGTTGAAAAACTCATCTGTGGTGTTGCTGCACAACACCACAGCAGCCATAAATGAATTATTTTCTGTGTGTCCTTAAGTTCAAATCAAAAGCTGAACTATGGAATGCATCATTCACTGTTGTTTAACTTACTGGTTTCGGCAACTTAATGTAGGATCCATAAATAGTTCTAATCATCAGATAAAAAACTAAGACTTAGTAGAAACATTGAATAGATGGCATCTACTTTCATCTACTTCATAAGGGAATGTCCTTTCATGCCAGGTAGGTACTAGCCTGTTGTGCTTAAACTGATACAGTATTTCACCAGATCATGATGGTATCTGTCTGTAGATGCTAACTATTAAGATGAGCTTTTAAAGACCATGAATGAGACCTGCATCCATTGAAGAGTAGTCAGTGAGAACCTTTCATAAAGAACTGGTCCTGCATTTAAAGCAAAAGCTCTTTCCCAGGGCAAAGTGAATCAGTAAGAAAGGTCCAACGTCCCCTAATAAAAAACAGAAACTTGAAGCTTAGATCACTTGCAAATGTTGAATCTTAATTTATATCACCATGTGTTGTGAAAGTCTCAGTCTGAAAATTTAATGTAAAAACTGGTCTTGGACCTCCAACAGAAGCAAACTGTATGGGAGAATACTCCCATAATCTAGGATGCACTGAACTGCTTTTTAAAAAATCCTTGCTAATAATGAGTCTGTCCTAAGAAAATCACAAAGCGATAAGGAAAAAAGCCACAATAACAGAGTCAGCAGACTTAACTAATAGGATAAGCAGAGTTCAATAATGTTAAAACAACTATAAAATAAGTTCATTTTAACATGGTTAAAAAATAAAGAAAAAAGTAGAAACCATAATGAAGTAATAGGTTACAATGAAATTAAAATATTTTGAACAGAACCAAATAAAACTTCTGGGAGTAAAAATGTAGGCACTGGATTAAAAACTCAATGACTGCATTAAAAGCAAACCAGCCACTCCAAAAGAAAGCATTGCTTAATTAGGAGATGGATTTGGGGAAATTATCTAGATAATAGCAGAGAGATTCAGAAAATATAGATGGAACATGCAAGAGTTTAAGAAGCACATAGAATAGAAAGCAAAAGTCCAGCCTGCAGACAAATTTTTCTAGAAATAGAGAATAGGAAGAATGGTGATGTGGAACTACATTATCATAAGCCCTGAATAATTTTAATGAAGCATTTATTACAATTGTCATTGAAAAGTAAAGGACATGTGTTTCATGAACAGTTAATGAAGATCATCAGAAGAAAGAGAAGACAGCTGCAGTAGAGCTTTCAAGAATACAGAGTACTTGGTTAGCCATTAATCTTTTAGATGAAGGAGAAGTTAGGAAACTTGAGTTTCTTTAAATTCAGTATACTAACAAGAGTGAAAAACTTTTCTGTAATACTCAAAAGTTTCTTCTTTTAGTATTTCCAAGAACGGCTGATTGTGAACCTGAAACCATTAATATTTGTTTTAGGGAATTGCATGTGGTAGACTGTTTGTTGTTGTTGCAGAGAATTGTATTTGTTTACTTCAAATTGTGACTACAGCTTGCAATTTTGATATTTCCTATTTTCTTACAAGGAACACATTTTCCAACTAAAAAAAGATTCTGTTATTTTTAAGACATTTTTAAATTACAGGAAAAATATCTTATTTTTCCACTACTGACATGAGTGAAAAGCTGGAGGATATTCTACAGTTGAGAAAATACATGAATCCTTATGTTAGGAAGCAAATGAGTCCAGTAGCAGAAATAAGAATGAATGTACACCTAGATGTGCCACAGGACATAGTAAAACACCGAAGATACAAAGAAAGTCTTCAAAATGACCAGGATGAAAAATCCAATTACCTACCAAGGAGCAACAATTAGAGTGGCCTAAAACTTATGATTCACTTATTCGTGCATTCAACATGGTCCCCAAATATTTCTCAAACCCCTACTTTATGCCAGACACTATTCTAGGTAGTTTGGGTAAATCTGTAAACAGGAAAGTGGAAAGGAAAGGTGAAAGGGGGAAAGGAGAGGAAGGGAGGAAAGGAAGGAAGGGGAAGAAAAAAGGAAAGAAAGGGAAGGAAAGAGTGAGGGAGGGAAGAAGGAAGGAAAAACAAAAAAAGGAAGAAAAAGGAAAAGGTCAGAAGACGAAAGAATATCTTCAAATTGAAATAACCTTGTGATAATTAACTAATTGTAGCCTATGTGATCTTGTTACATTCAACTCAATCTGCCTAGTTTCCTTTTTACTAATATACAGTCCTTAGTGGTTATAATAATTTTCTAGTGCTGCCATAACAAATTATCACACAACAGTGGCTTAACACAACACAAATTATTACCTTACCGTTCTGGAGGTCAGAAGTCCAAAACCAGTCTCACTCAGCTAAAATCAAGGAATCATTGTTGTAGGCTGTCTCCTACAGAGGCTCTAGAGGCAAATCTGTTTTTTCGCCTTTTCCGGCATTTAAAGGCTTCCTATATTCCTTGGCTCAGGGCCCCTTCCTCCGTCTTCAAAGCCAGCAGTGTAGAATCTTTCAGTCTCTCTCTCTCCAACCCCTTTCTCTCTCCATTTGTACTTCTCTTCCTCCCTTTGCGCTCCCTCACATGCACATAACTCTGCTTCCCTCATTACATCTACTCCCCCTGCCTCTGACTTCCTGCCTTCCTCCTATAAAGACCCTTGTGATTACATTCAGCACACCTGGATAATCCACGCTCACCTCCCCCTCTCAATATCCTTAATTTGATAGACCTGCAAAGACCCTCTGCCATATAAGATGATATTCATGAGTTCCAGGGATTAGGATGTGGATGTAGACATATTTTGGTGGGTGGGAGGGGCACTATTTTGTCTTCCAGAGTAGTTGTTTCACCGTCACTTTTGAATAGTAGTCATCCTAAAACTCTGTATCCAGCTAAAGTAAACCATTCAAAGAGTGAAGGTAAAACAATATTTCGGACAAAGACAGAGTTTGATGGTTATAGACCATTGCTGAAAGAATCACTAAGGGCTTTTCTGCAGTAAGAAGAAAATTGAATGCAGAAGGAAGGATTGAGAAGGAAGATGCAAAAATAAAATAAATATATGCATCCTATTAAAACAAACTGGTGTACAAATACTGGAAGGCAATAATAGGGTAGATGAGAAGGAGGCACGGTACTGACAGGAGTCACAGTACCCTCTGGTTCTTGTGCAGTGTGGAGGGAAGGCAGCAAGCCTGATTAACTGCAGAGATAAATGTTAACATCTGAATAACCTCCAAAAGGAAAGATAGCACTTAAAAAACGCAGCAACCCTGAGACTCAAAACATAGCATATGCACCTAACAACATAGCCTCAAAATATATAAAGCAAAAATGGACAGAATTTCAGGAAGAAATTTATAAATGCACACTTCTAGTAGGAAGTTTTTTTAAACATACTTTTCTTAGAATCTGATAGACAATGGAGGCAAAAAAAAATTAGTAAGGACATAGGAAAGGTGAGTGATCCAATTAACAGGCTTAATCTAATGAACATGAATAGAGCTCTTTACCCACCAACTCGATCTACATTCCTTTTCAAGTACGCAAGAATATTTACAAAAATCAACTACACACTGAGCCAAAAGCAAGTGTTAAAAATACCAAATAATCGATATCATTGCTGTCCAATAGACACCTAATGTAAGCCGTATATGTAGAGTTTCTAGTATTCACATTAAAAATATTTTAGAAATCAGGTAAAATTAATTTTATTATAAATTATTATACTAATTATTTTAATAATAATCTGATTATAACATTAAAATTAGTTTAATAATAAGATTACAATATTATTAAAATTATTTTAATTAATAATATATTTTACCAATATATCCAGATACTATTGCATTTTCATATTAAGTCTTAGAGATACAACACATCTCAGTGTGGACAGCCCCCATGAAGTGCTCACTAGCTGCGTGTTGCTAGTGACTATTATAATGAACTGAGCAGCACTGGGTCATACAGACCACACTCTCCCACCTCAGTGTAATACCTAGAATCAAACGATAGTTTAAACAATAATGAATTCTGATGCTTGGAAATTTGAATAATAAATTTAAACAAATTATGTATCTAGACATTTGGAAAATTTAAAAACTTCTTCAAAATAATTCATGAACAAAGAAGAAATTAAATGAAAATTATGAAAGATTTAGAATTGAGCAACAATAAAAATCTAGATGACAAAATGTTGGGGACAAAATGTAAATATCTAGGTGTATGACTCATATGGGAACTTGGTATGTGACTGAGGTGGCATTTAAAGTTAGCAGGGAAAAAATAGGTTATTCACTAAATGGTACTGAACAATTGGTTTTTCACATGGGAAAAACATACGTAATTGGAATCTTGTCTCACATCATACACAGAAAATGAATTTTATTATTGTTTTGAGATAGAGTCTTGCTCTGTTGCCCAGGTTAGAGTGCAGTGGCTCAATCTTGGTTCACTGCAGCCTGCTGGGTTCAAGGGATTCTCCTACCTTAGCCTCCCTAGTATCGATTACAAGTGCACGCCGCCATACCAAGCTAATTTTTATATTTTTAGCAAAGACAAGGTTTTGCTGTGTTGGCCAGGCTGGTCTCAAGCTGGCCTCAAGCGATCTGCCTGCCTCAGCCTCCCAAAGTTCTGGCATTACAGGTGTGAGCCACCGCACCCAGCCAGAAAAAGAGTTTTTTGTTAAATGGTAGAAAATCTTTCTACTTGGAAAATGGAACAGTCCTATGAACCTGCTTGAATCATGAGTCGAGAATATTAAATCAGGCAAACGATATTCTCTCTAGCCTCAAACCTTGAATGATTACATTATTCTTCCCCACATTATTGTGTGACATTAGCAGAGAGATAAAAGGGCCATAATTTATAGGCTTCTCATAGAGACCTAGGATTTGTGGACAGGCAACAGGAGAGGAAAGTGCTCAGGCTTGGAATTACCTGGAATTGGGTGTGACCTTGGGCAAGAAATAACCTCATTTGTTTAGTTTTGGTTTTCTCAGCTGTAGAACAGTGATAATGATGACTATCTTTCAAGGCACTCGTAGGAATTTAAATAGAACAAATGCATCAAGGGCTTAGAAAATATTAATTCACTTGCCCTAAACTGAAAGGTCTAGAGTGTATTGAGGGCATTTGTCCTAGTGCCCTGCATCCTCTTACAGCATTTCAAGGCCTGAGGGGTTCTGTAGTGATAGAGAATATCACAGAGGTGCTGTGAGGTGGACAGGAAGGGCAAAGGGCTCTGAAGTTAGGCAGACTTGGCTTTGAATCCAAGGTCTGTCTCTAGCCAGCTCTTAGACCTTAGGTAAGTTACTTAACATCGCTAGCCTCAGTATTTACATCTGTAAGCAGGGTTAATAACAGTTCTGTGCTGATGGTGGGAAGGTAAATTAATTGAACCACTGTGGAAGACAGTGTGGTGATTCCTCAAAGACCTAGAACCAGAAATACCATTTGATTCAGCAATCCCATTACTGAGTAGATGGCCAAAAGAATATAAATCATTTTATTTTCAAGATACATGCATGCATATGTTCATTGCAGCACTATTCACAATAGCAAAGACATGGAATTAACCCAAATGCCCTTCAATGATAGACTGGATAAAGAAAATGTGGCACATAAACACCATGGAATACTATGCAGCCATAAGAAGGAACAAGATCGTGTCCTTTGCAGGGACATGGATGGAGCTGGAAGTCATTACCCTCAGCAAACTAACAGAAACAGAAAACTGAATACTACATTTTCTCACTTATAAGCAAGAGCTGGACATTGAGAGCACATGGATACAGGGAGGGGAACAACACACAGCGGGGACTGTTGGGGGTTGTGGGAAGGAGGAAGAGCATCAGTAAAAATAGCTAATGCATGTGGGGCTTAATCCTAGATGTTGGGTTGACAGGTGCAGCAAACCACCATGGCACATGTTTACCTATGTAGCAAACCTGCACATGCGCCCCAGAACTTAAAAGAAAAATATTGTTCCTGTATCTTGGTCAGGATTCTTAGTTGCAGCAACAAACACCAACTCTAGCTATTCTTCAGCAGCAGAAAGACACTGTGTTAAGAATACTGAGTAGTCATAGGTTCCCCAGGCTGCATAGCTGGGTAATAGGTCCAAAGTCATACCTCAGACTGGCCCCATGAAGATGCCATACTGACTCCAGTGTTCACTGGCTGCTGACACTAGAATTATTTCTGCTATTGGAAACTGGGTGTGTCTCTGTGGGCCAGAGCAGACTCTAGGCCATCTCTGATTTTTGTGTCATTGACTCTCTGGTCCAGGTCTGACAGACTGAGCCTAAGTCACTTGTCCAAATCCTAGCTGCAGGGGAGGCTGAGAGAGTAAGTTTGTCACTTCTCCATGCGAATAAGCCTCCTCCTGCAGAGACTCCCTGCCTCCACCAAGACCTCAACCTGGGTAGCTCTCCAAGAGAAAGGGAGTTCAGATGCTGGTTGACCACAAAGAACACCCACTACACCTGTCTCAAGGATTCCCGGGAGGATAAAATGAGCTGGTGAATGTGAAGCAAGTAGCTCAGTGTAGGCTTTTGGGGCTCAGCTGGGAGGCTCTTTCAACACAGAGGACAAAAGAGCAGTTTTGGAAGAACAACAGAGCGCGTTCTGACCAGGAACTGGGGAGGCTGTGATAAAAAGCTCTTCTAATGCTCCTGTCAGCCAGCCTAACAATGTTTCCAGAGATTCTGACTCCTAAATTCACATGGGAAACATGAAGGACCTTGAACAATGCTGAAGGTTAGGGAAGATGGAAAAAAACTGTGCGTGACTTTTTTTTTGGAGTGGACTCACCTGTGACGGAGCCAGCAGAAAGCAGTCTTGCTTCCCTGCTCCCAGATCATCAGCTTTACTGCATGTGGCTTTTCTGAGCACAAAAAGTAAACAAGTAAACACTTGTTTATTCCTGTGAGTTTTCTTTTTAAAACAGGACTTTGAAGAGTTTTATGGATATACTTTTAGCAGAAACATAGAAAATCTTATAATTGCTTTTTAGGTGAAAGAATTGATTTAACAGAAAAAGATACTTCCTTCCAGATGCTTTTCTTCCTGCAGAGAAGCTTAATCACACCCTCACCGAAAGTGATGCTTTTCTTCCTGCAAAGAAGCTTCCCCACACACTCACTTTCAGTTGTCAGTTCTTCAAAGGCTTTCCTGCATCAGAATGAGACAGCAACATATGAGTAGTTTGAAGGCAGTGACTGATTGTGTGGAATTTTATAATTTTTATTAAAATTACTTCTGCCTAGATCTGTTTGTTCAGCTCTGCCCTCATTTTCTGCAAACTCTGGGCCTAAGATTTATATTCGATCGTAAGCAGGTTTACGGGAGAAGAATCATGAGTTCTGTGCTCTTGTTACTTCCCACAAAAGTTGGTGCAGGATCACACTGCCCAAAAGGAGAGTTGAGCAAATATTATTTACTGTGGGCAGTCTGTGTGCTGTGTCTGATGGGCCAGGTTCCGCACATGGCTCCCGGGGCACACTGAGAGCCCCACACTCCCATGCTGGGAGAGCAATCATCATTAAACAATATTTATTAACTAGCCCCATGCATGTGGCACTGGACTATTTAAGTAAGGAGAACAGTCGCAGCGCACACCCTTTGGGAGCTTACAATATCAAACAGGACATGTTTTAGGGCCTGGAGGTACCCTGGTGAGGTATGGCACTGAAAGAGTTCATTCACACCAGAGGGCCGGGCTTTTCTCTCAGCCTGCGGTTCACTCTGTCTGCCTTCCCAGGCTCTAGGCTGTAGCTCAGTTCACTTAAAAGGTCCTTTATTGGGAGAATTCATGAAAATCTCTGTGCTAAAATAGCCCTAATACCAGAACCTCCACAAATCTAGCATTTCCTTTCCACAAGATCCATTGAGTCCCACGTGCAGGTTACAGAGGTGAATGTCACATTGTTTCTTCTATCCAGAAGCTGACTGGGGACCCAGTGGGAGCGGGGAATGCTCAGTTACCCTGGATTATGGGAGAGGCCAGTAGGTATAACACAGCCTCTATA
This sequence comes from Plecturocebus donacophilus, assembly GCA_004027715.1. Classification (NCBI taxonomy): domain Eukaryota; kingdom Metazoa; phylum Chordata; class Mammalia; order Primates; family Pitheciidae; genus Plecturocebus; species Plecturocebus donacophilus. The sequence continues at coordinate 7,199 of PVKP010032547.1, read as the reverse complement.
ACACATGGCCTACACAGTACAGAACATGCTAATGAGCACATGGAAAAGAAAACTCATTCTGACTTGCGGGGATCAGAGCTGCAAGGAGCAGAGGGTATCTGAATGAGCTCTTGAAATTAGGTGAGACTTTGATGGGCAAAGACCATGGCCAGGCATTCCAAACTTTTGCATGGGTCCTGGAAGAGTTGGGGGAAATGATGAATTTATCTAACAGGCTTTCAAAGAATCCCTCCCACATGGGGCCTATTTCATCTATTTCAAAAATCCTTGGATCTATAGGTTGGAAGCAGAATTGGGACGTGTTCCACTTAGAGCTAGGAGCCAACTCCTTTCCCTGCTGCTACTGCTCACTCCCTCTGTCTCATCTGTGAGAAGGCTCCACCCCAGGAGCACAGAATGAAAGGTAAAAGAATGGCTGTAGCCCAGGCTTCAGCCGTGCCAGATGAACAAAAACTTGTGGGATCGTTCAGAAATATAAAATAATCCAGTCCTCCCTGCCATTCTGGGTCACAGTTAGATGACTGAAAACAAGGCATTCTCATACACTGTTAAACAGATGTGATCATTTTCTCCACATCCTGGGAGTTAACAAAGAGACCTCTAGGGATGTTTTTTCTGCCAGGTGTTTGGCAGTGGCATCGACGGGAAAAGAAACCTCGTAATGTTTAGAGGTCAAACGGACCTCAGCGGGTCCCTTAGTCTAGCCCTTGCCTTTAGTCTGGAGAGCACACAAGCCACAAATCTGGGATGGCTGTTTCTTACTCAGAGAGTGTCTCAAGAAGATGCACTTTAGAAATTGGGGTGTCTAGCCTGACACTGGATGCTACTCTCTCTTGAGCCTCCCTGTACCCCATGCAACCCCCTTTACTTTCATGTTGATTTGAGGCCACACATTCAAGAGGAACTGCCTGTTCTTCCACTCCACATTGCCATAGTTATCATGGAAAAGCGGGGCCTTAACCAAGAATCACCGTCTTGGACCAAGAACTGCTTTGTCCCAATTCCCAGGTAGTTTCATCCTGCAACTTTCTCTGTGCATGGAGATCTCAAATGACAGCACAGAATCACACATAAGTCTTTCTATCAAAAATAAGCTATTCTTACCTCTCTTGTTTTTTTTTTTCTGAAGCCAAAGGCAAATGATGCCTTAGTCCAAAGGGTTTCACAATTTCACTTGCAAAAACAGCCAAGTTTTAACAAAAACATTTCAGCTACATAAAATGAGAACTCTAACATGTGTACAGCCAAGTTTGGAAAGGACTCATTCTTTGTGTGCATGAGTTACTCGAAATTCTTCCTGACTTTGCTGGAAGCTTGCAGCCTTTCCATTGTCTCTACATCTTAATCAATCCAACTCACAATCTTTTTTTCAATGTAGTCACTTACTAAAACCAAGTATGTTCTGCTCCTATAATGTAGTAACAACACATGTTTGCATGTTATTTAGAAAAAACTGAATAATATTATTATAAGTGGAGTTCCTCTGGAAGCCCGATGACTTGTACACTGTGAGGCCATCTTTCCACTTACAAAATGGAAAAATCCCATAGATTTGGGGACATTAAGTGAGAAGTTGTATAGAATTACTTGAAAATTATATGACGAATAAGTAGCATTTGAAGTTTTGTTGATGTTATTGTTGTGATCTTTAAGTCTTTATTATAATTATTCTGGCTGAACTTGTTTCTTTTATCTGTAAGTTAGACATCAGATAAAGTAAAACAGGAAGTTGTCCATCAGTAAACGTGCAATTCAGATCCAGCACCCCAGAGTTAAGCTACCAATAAGATTTCTTTTCTTTTGAAAAATAAATGAGTATTATTTAACCAAGGTAGCATGAACAGAAGAAATAAATATTTTATTATTTTTATATTGTTAATTTTTTTGCTCTTTAACTTTTTAAATAAATAACAACTTATGGCAGATGAGTAGTGAAAATCATTAATCTAACAGTCAAGTCACTCCAATAGACGAGTGAAGAAAAGATTAGGCTAAAGATCATTCTTTGTTAAAAAAAATAAATAAAGATTCCCCTCCTTCACTGTAAACATTACAAACTTATAATTTATAGGAAAGTAGAGGCAAAAATTATACATAATTCAAATATCCCAAAAGCCACACAGTTCCAACGTTGGCCAATTTGTCTCTGCTCTTTTCTGTATTCATGGTTATTGGTTTATGAATGTTTCTGATCATGCTATACTTAACATTACAGCATGACAACTCTTCATGCCTTTATTAATTCTTTGTAAACCTTATTTTAAATGGCTGCATAATACTGTATTAAGCAAATGATTTAGTTAAAGGCATCTGATTGTTTGGTCTTTTAAATACAATTATATTGGACTCTTTGTGCATAAAGCTATTTCCTTCTTGCTTAATTTTTTCTGAGACAGAATATCACTCTGTTGCCCAAGCTGGAGTGCAATGGTGCGATCTCGGCTACTGCAACCTCCGCCTCCCAGGTTCAAGACATTCTCCTGCCTCAGACTCCCAAGCAGTTGGAATTACAGGGGTGTGCCACCATGCCTGGCTAATTTTTGTATTTTTAGTAGAGATGGGGATTCACCATGTTTGCCAGGCTGGACCTCAAGTGATCCACTCACCTCGACTTCCCAAAGTTCTGGGATTACAAGCATTTCCATTACTTTTTCCCTCTTAGGATTAATTTTTATTATATAAATTCTCAGAAGTTAGAGTAAAATGCTGGTGCATTTTTCATATTTATTTACAAGACTATTTAAATCTATAATTATTTAAGTAGAATTTTTGTCCCTACTGTAGCAAGCACTCATGAATCTGGCATTTGAGAAGAAGTAATCTCAAGACTATAATGTATAATTTTATAATTTTCAGAGGATTCCATCTTCCAGTGTCCCTGTTTTTAGGGAAATCACATCTTAATATGATTCCACTGTTCTTTTTCAAATTCAGCATTTCCATGTTCAGTTTTGAAAAGATCCAGGGCTTGACCCAACGTTTAGTGTAGAAAAGGAACTCATTAAAGATCTGACGGGGGAAAAAGAGAGATAGAGACAACTTCTCTTGGCAGTACTAAAGCATTATTTATGCGGTGGGACCAGAGTAATTTTGTTTTGTTTTTGCACCATTATGTTATATAGTTCCCGAGAAGAGTGTGACACCAGAGTATGGGAATGTCCTTGTGCACACATTTCACATCTGCTTGTTCATGTGAACATAACTGTGCCAGGAGCTCTGGATGTTAGTTTTTAGCATAGAAATCATGACGTTCAGCTTTAGTTCCTGAACAACTGTAAGGGAGATTCCAGAGGGACAAGCTCAAGAATGACTTAGAAATTATAGACCAGATCATACAACTGTCATAAAGCTATCATCAGTTAATAAAACAGAGTTTTCTTTTCATTAAAAAAAATGGTGGCTTTTTTTCCTCCTTCAAAAAAAAATATTGATGTTGGACTCTTTGGAACTTTGTCTGACCTTCTTTCTGCTGATTTTTTCATTTCCTGTTTCTTTTCTTTTTTTCATATGTTGGGGATGTGGGGTTCTAAAACAATCTTCCAATGTGCTAAAAGCAAATATACATCCCCTAAAAGTAGTATAACTTCGATGTCTTTGCTCCCAGAACCCTGCGCTGCCAGGGTCCCTTGCTGCTGTGAATCAGGTTTCTCCAAAATGTGGTTTCTTGCCCCATCCCTCTTCCCTTCGGCTCCCACAGAAACTAGGATGTGCAGACATTTGCGGGAAGAAGTCCAGGAATAAATATGATAATATTCTGAATGAAAAGCAAATCTATAGAAAAGATGATGATAGTGGGGTCTACAGAATGCTTCATAGATGAGCTTGGTTTAAATGCAAATTATTCTTATAGCTCCATAGGAGGAAAATGAGGGCACAGATGAGCAAGAGTAGAAACACACACACACACGCACACACACACGTGCCCACTCCAGCTCTTCTGTGCACCAAATTGCCCAGTGGTAAGATGCACTGACACAGTGCTCCCAGAGCAGTCTAGACCCCACACTAATGACTGGGATAGAGCAATAATAAGACAGATGCCATCACCACCCTATAGAACCTGCAGACATTGAACAGCTCACAAAGTGGTTTGGAGCATGAAGTCCAGCGAAGGGGAAGTACAGGTGCTGTGCGAGGTCACAGAACAGGAGATCAGATCTTGTTGGGGCCATAATTAAAGAATTCCTGGAACTTGGATAGCATCCAGGCAAGGAGTGGGTGAGAGAAGAGCAATCCAGGCCCAGAAACAAGGTATTTGACGACCCCAACGTGGTCCAGTGTGCAGGAATCAGAGGGGAGCAGGCAGAGGAGCTGCAGAGGTGGGCAGGACGACATCAGGCAGCGGCCCCAAGACCATGAGCGATGCCAAGGACGACAGGAAGCAAGGACGTTGGGGAGTGACCGCAGATTTACACCTGGGGCTGAGAGGCTTTTGGAACAGTTTAAGTGGTTTCTTTTCTCTTTCCTGCATTTCTTTATCTTTTTCCTTTCCAAATAGATATGTGACTGTACTTTCCATTATTTTAGGGGAGGTATATGGGATAGCAGTAAGGTATACCATGTAAGAATTTCTGGCTTTTATTTTCAAAAGCCTAAGCACTTACAGTGAACTCAGAGATTTGCAAAGGAAGTAGAAAGAATTGTGAGAAGACGAAGGGCAGAGATAGGGACTCCCCTCCAGGGAGGAAGTGAGGGAAGACAGGGGAGTGGTCTGTGGGTCCTAGAATGGGGGTCTATGGGGGCGACCTCTCAGCAGCAGCCTGAGAAGGGATCACCCCAAGACCCTGCTTCACTCCTAAAATAGAAATGCGGATAGGGCAATGGACGCCCAGAGGCCTCCCCAGCCGGCCCCCAAGCCTGACCACATGAGACCTTGGAAGCCTGACACAATTCCAGGGAGCCAGGAAAACCCTAAGGATATCTGATGATCAGGTTTCCATCAGCCTGGAGAAATGGGGCTTCAAAATTGAGAGAAAGGTGATACATGAAAAATAAAGAGCTGGGATATTTCCTACACTGTGGACGTTGTGGACTGTGATTCATATCACGTATGCAGATTGAAAGGCTTATTCTGGCTCCCATGTGAAAAATGGATTGGAGAGAGGCATGAGATGATGCAGGTGAAAAATTACAGTGGCCTCTACCAGGGTGACAGAAGTGAGAATGAAAAGAAGTGGGTGGATTTGGAGAATATTTGGAAAATGGAAGAGCAAGTACTTTGTGATTGGTCAGACGTGACAGTGAATGAGATGGAGGATTCTAGGATACCTCTCAGGTTTCAAGACTGAACAATTGGGTAGGCAGTAATATAGATGAGTCCATTTCCTGGAGTAACCAACTGCACAGTGGGGTTTGAAGAAGCTCACTTGGAGATTGTACTGGGCTGGCTTGTGAACATAGAGTTAGTAAATACTCCCAAGGCAAAAAAATATAGTTATTAGCAGAAGGGAGATAATCTCAGAGGTTTCACATTGTTGGAGCTATGACCAAAGAGTCCCTTCAGCCCACTACCTCCTACAGAAAATGAAATATTAATATTCAAAGAGGCCTAAGGAATCCTATGGCCAGAAGTGTTCTCTAAGGCAGGAATCTTCCTTCTAAGATATGTGATGGCAGCCTCTGCCTTGGTACTCCTAATAACCCAGCATTCGCTGTCTTTAAAGCAATACTCTATGTGGGATTCATTCCTAATTATAAAAATGTTTTCATCTTCAATGGAAAGCTGCCTCATTCACTGGCTGCTCCCAGTTTTGTCCTCTGGAGCTACAGAGTAAGTCCAATTCCTCTTTTACATTACAAATTTCTGTCACGTTTCCGCCTAAGTTCGCTTTATTGCAGCCCAAAACTGTGTATCACTTCCTTCATCTATTATTTTGAATAGACAAACAGTAATAAGAACACCAAGTAGTATTTATTGAGGGTTGTGAGCAAAGTGCTTTACACATGTGGCTGAGGCTGCTATGAGTTCATCAAAGCCCATTTCCTTTCCTTACTGGGCACACAGTTAGACTGTACCACATGACTGAGTTCTGGCCAATAGAATGCAAGTGGAAGCAGTTAGAAAGCAGGATTGTCTTCCCCACTGCAGTAGGATAGCTTTGCCACCTGCTGGCTAAATGGAGAGTACTCTGAGGATCAAGAGGTGGGTGGAGAAAAAAGAAAAGCTAGGGGGATTCTGGGCCCCTTTACATAGAAGGCCACCCCACTTAGACATCTGCATTAGACTCTCATGTGAGTAAGAAATAAAGTTCCGGTGTTAAACCACTGAGAATTTAACACCAACTGGTGTTGCCTTCACTAATACAGAAATTGGTAATGGAGGTCAGATGCTGCCATTACAAAAACCTGAAATGTATGGCAATGGCTTAGTGGCTAGTCCTAGAAGCTCTGGAGTTAGTAGAAAGGGTTAGAGTGATGGTACACATTAACTACTGGCTGGCTTTAGCACAGTATTACAAGAAAGAGATGAGCTCAGAAAAGAATTGGCCAATTTTCAAGCAAGGCTGGGCAGGAACAAAGAAAGAATCTTACGAAGTTGAAAGGGTCAATTGTTTCTGGACCTCCAAAGAGTAAGAGATGCTTTGTAATCCAAGAGTGCAAAGAATGCTTTGGTGATCATGGCCCAGTAAGACTTGTCAGTTAAACAAAGTGATGCAGCTCTAGAGCAAAAACCAGATTAGAGGTTTACCTCCCCACATTCTGTGACCTCAACACAGCTGCCATTTAATTAAGAGGGAAGCGTGGGAGAGATCCAAGATGGCCGATTAGCAACAGCTCAGGAATGTAGCTCCCAGTGAAAGCGCAGAGAACGAGTGAACACCACACTTTCTGACGAATTTTTCTTGCCCACAGACCGGGAGATTCCCGGCAGAGGAGCCACACAGGTCGCCAGCGCGACTCCTTTGGCCGGCGCAGCTGTTTTGCTGGTGCCCCAGTGCGGCGCTTCCTGGTGCGGAGTATACCGGACCGACGGGCTCGGCTGGTCCCATCCCCACAAGGAAAACAGCAATTGGAAGTGCTGAGGACTGAGAGTTTCACAGCAAGCACAGCGAACCCGGGAAGGTCTGGTTCTGTGGGGAAGGGGCGTCTGCCAAAGAAAAACTAAGAAACAAAAAAACTTCATCACCGGGTGGAGAGAGATCCAAGATGGCCACGTAGCAGCAGCTCAGGATTGTAGCTCCCAGTGAAAGCGCAGAGAG